>CAKNYM010049996.1:210537-252599 GCA_932195095.1 Andricus curvator | reverse complement strand
TTATTCGTGAAAATAACATTGACAGTAAAAAAAATCAAATTTTTGAAAAAACAATGCAAGGTACGAAAACATATGAATGAACAAAAATTGTGCATTCAAAAAAGACTTACAAACCCGTAATCAATTTTTGTGATAAGAATATATTCAAAATGAAAAAATTAACTTTTTTGATAAACGGCACAAGCTAAAATAAAATGTTAACTAATAAAATTTGTCGCCTGAATTATATCATTACTTTTCATTTGAAATCAAATACCAATTTAGTAATTTGTATGTGAAGAACATATAACACGAAGCACAAAGTGCGCGCTCAGTGTATTTACCAAATCGCACGCCGTAAGTGCGCTCAAACTTTTTTGTTTCTATCATACGGTTCAAATGATTTTCAAATCAACTATCGAGCGCGAAGCGCGAGTGTCTGGATGAGAATGTGTTCCTTAAGGTCGATAGAACCTTGAGTAAATAAAGTTCCTTTTCCGTTTAAAATAAAAACAAATTTAACAATCACTTAATATGTAGAGGTTTTGATAATTTTATAATATTTGCAAACAAACTTTTTCTTTTCATCGAAGTCGAACACGAAGTTCAAATATCTAGAGGAGCCGAGCGTAAAGCGCGATGCAAATACGCCCGAGCGCGTAGCGCGAGGTGAGTACATAATCGAGCGCGAAGCGCGAGATAAATATATGATCGAGCGCGAAGCGCGAGATCCAACAGTCGCGCGCCCTAGGCGCGCTCAAACTTGCGAGCGAAGCGAGCCGCGCGCGAAGCGCGCCATGAGAATGTGCCCGCGAAGCGGGCAGATTTTTACGAAGGTGTCAGTCTGTATATCTGTCTGTCTGCCTGTCTACCTGTATAGTGTAGGCACGATAACTTTCGAAAGATTGATCAGATTGGATTGTGCTTTGACACACTTTTTTATGGCAAGTTCAAAGCATTATTTCGTATACAAGGAGCAATGGCAAAAATTTGCAAAAGTTCATGAATATGAGGAAAGCATTCGTAAACAAATTTCAGTTGACAAATTTGAGAAACGTTAAAAATTGTGGCTTAAAATGATAATAATGTACAACAATCAAAATAAAAACCACGCGTCCAATCAGAAAATAATTGATAATGAATTTGTAGATCTTCCTTGGATGAAAAAGTTTTGTTCATTAATTTTTCTTGTAATTTTCAATGTAGCTTTTTACAAATAAAACAAAAACTACGCATCCTATGAAAAAAATTAATAACAAATTTGTAGATCTTTTTCAAGTGCAAAATTTTTGTGAATTCACATTTTTTCGGGTCGGGCATAGTTTGATCGCAAAATGGAATTTTTTATTTTTGTTGTGGATAAAACCAGAACCATCGGTCAAAAATTGCTGGGTAATGAACTCGATTTTTTCTTGTTTCCTGAAAACGTGTGCCAAAGCACAACTCATCCGATCATTCTTTTAAAATATATCCGATACACGGACGACAACAACGGCAACAACAATGACGACGACAGACCGACAGGCATCATCGTAAAACCTGTTTTTTCGGATTCAGGGAGTCACGAAATGTGGAGACTTGCAGAAATCCGCGATAGTCAGTTTTCACATAAAACTTATGCGTTCTCCTTGTGATGAGAGTGTAAAAAATTAAAAATATTACCGCTGAAATTCATTAAGTGTGTCATTAGTTCAAAACATCATGTATATAATCTCAGTATTTGTATGATGCGTAAGTTATCATGCAATGTAAACTCACCTAATCATAGAATTTTCTGTTAGCGTAAACAAGCTTTCTTGATAAAAGACGCATTATCTTGCCCTTCACAATCAGTTTCATTCCGTGATAACACAGCTTGTTTTAAAAATGCGGGCAATATTCAATGTCAGTTTCCTAATACCTTGTGCGGTTTTGTCGCAGGAAATGGTGGTTGCATTTGATACGGGTATGTGAATGAATATTTAATGTGTTCGAAAAATAAATTAATTTCTACTTGCGCCACTTGAAATTGTACCCATCCGTGCGTCAAAAAAGTCTGAACAGTACCTCCCAAATGCCACGTCTTCAGAAAAAGTAACATATGGCCAACCACTTCTCATCTAAATTAAATCCAATGTTTTTACAGGGATATGATTTAGGACCCCCTGATAAATATAAGCCAAACAAAAAAAAGATTTTCTAAATTCTTGGTGTTTGTGAGGTTCCGACATGACACGCGTCACGTATCTAATACAATACGTATAGGATTCCATATGGATTTCCGTGTAGGTTCTCACATATGTTCCTATATGGGATCCCATATGGATTCCTACACTATTTCGTGTCCCAATTTGGCCATTCTACTTTATATAGGAATTCATATGGATTCCCTTATAGATCCACATATGGACAAATGCCACGTCTTCAGCAAAGGTAATATAGGGCCAACCACTTCTGATCCCAATTAAACCAAATGTTATTACAGGGATATGATTTAGGACTCCGTGATAAATATAAGCCAAACAAAAAATACACTTTTGCAACACCCACCTCAAAAGTTGACGTTTTCATGCTTCTAAATGGTGCCTAAAGGAACTTATTTGAGCAGACTGTGTGCGAAACAATGTTCGCGCATGCGCAGTTTGAAGATGGCTTACTTGAGGTGAAAGAGCTGCGCATGCGCACTTTCGAGATGTGGTACTTTAGACACTTTTTTTCAGAACATTTTTTTTCAAACATTAAAATTTTTTTTTTTTATAATTTTTTTCCAACAAAATTTCTTTACTCCAATCTATGCAATATAAAATGAGTATTTTTCGTTACCTCCTCCTAACAACTTTTTCGGACGAGCGTTGCAAAAAATGGCGTGTGATACACATGCGCATAGGTGATTGGTAACTCGTGTGATTGCATCATTCGCCAGCGGCTCGAAGCATGAGTCGGTGGTTAGCGCACGAGTATTTCTAAATTTTTGGTATTTGAGAGGTCCTGACATGATATATGTTACGTATCTACTACTGAAAATTTCCACATGAAGCTACATATAGGTACTTGTATGGGGACCCAGATGGGAATCCTTATGGGGATCTAGATGGATTCCTATATAAAATTGTATTGACGAATTGGGTCATGAAATGGGATAGGGACCTATGCGGGGAAACGACTAAACTTTCCTACAACAGCTACTGTTTCGCAGTGGTCTTTCTGTTTCTTCAAGATTGATGTCGATAAATAAATTAAAAACAAGGGGTTTTGTCGAAAAATTGTTCGAAGAAATGTTGGAGGAATTCTCAAACGCTGAAATTCGTCCAACAACATTTCCTCATATTTCGCGTAGTTTAGCTCAAAAATTGAATTCTTAATTTTTTCATGGTATTTCTGATAAATAAAACCAAAACAACTAGTACTATAAAAAATGGTTTGAATTAACTTTGTAGAAGTTCTTAAAAGCTCCAATTCTGTTTTTTTTTTGTTTAACTGTTTTAATTATACATATGTCGTCGTTTGGCTTAAAATGGAATATTCTATTTTTGGATACCATTTTCAATAGAGAAAACGATAACCGCTGGTCAAGGCATGCTGGTTAACGAATTCATTTTTACTTTCAGGGCCTTAAAAAAATGTGCCAAAGATCGATTTGATCTGTTCATTTTTTCGACAGTGATTGTCTTTACGGACGGACAGACAAACAGACAGACAGATAGGCGCCATTGCCAAACCTTGATTATCGGCTCCAGGGGGTCTCAAAACGTGGAGAGCCGTTGAAAAACTGTGGTGTAAAATTTTTGACAATTCTAACACTTTTTCATTCATAAAATATGAGAATGTAAAAAGATGACACTCAGCCCAAGCCTAAGCTTCCTGACAAAGTGACGTTATGTGGGATTGCCATATGCTATAATTTTTGTTCTTCCGAGCTTGGAAAATTACCTGAAATCCTTGGGCTTCCAAATATTGCAAAAATTTTAAAAGATAGATAAACTTTTATTTTTCAGCCTGCTGGCCTTAAAAAATTGACTTGCTTACACTTCCATTTTTTACAAAATTTTCTTAAAACTAACCCTTGAAACCAGCATCCTTCCATACCTTATGTCTAACGCCGCTCGCTCTTATTGCCTTGCCTTCCTCGCTTCGCCTCGTCTCGCACGCATGTCCCTACTTTCTCGCTTTGCCTCGCATTACCAAACTCTGCCTCCGCGGCTAATACCTAATACTTATCTACTATTTACAATATTTATATTTACTTACATTTACTTCCTCCTCTATTTACAATCTTTCCTTCTCCATTCCTTTTCCTCCTTCCTTCTCTTCTTCTCCATCTTACCCAAGATTCCCTTCACCCATGCTACTGCCCTTTTGTCCCCCCTTTCATGCATCAATACCTCCACGCTTATCCCACTCCTTTCCACCTCTACGCACTCCTCTAACCAGTGCTCCACTCTTGCCTTCCCCTTCCCACATAGTTCACACATCCTCTTTTCCCTAGCGAGCCAGAACCTATTAAAACCCTCCATGCACCCACATCTCATCCTCGCTATAAGCTCCTGACTTCCTTTCTCTTCTTGCTCACACAAATATTGCGCTCTCGCCCTTTGAATAATACACAAATAGTTCCGATTAAACCTTGTCTCTCTTATTCTCTCATCCCCTGCTGTCTTCTCTCTCTCCATGCCGTATTTCTTAACCAACTCATATACCTTCCTTCCTTCCTCATGCATCCTTCTCACTTCATGCATCTGCAGTGCATTCGTTCTAAAATACCTTTCTCTTTCAACCTCCATCTTCCCACCCCCTATCCTGTTCTCCTTCTCCCACCAACACTCCCTCACCAACTTACTTCCCCCCTCTTCCTAAAATTTCTCCTCATATCTACACGCCGACTACCCGCTAGAGCCCCTACACTTGTTCTCCTCGTCTCCCTCCTGACAATATAATTGGGCGTGTTCCTTGCCAGCCCCAGTGTCCACTTTACATACCTTTCCTGTGTCCTATTCACCTCTTCGCTTCCCTTCCACCTCTACTCCATACAATAGCCTCATCATTACATTTGCCATTCTCACTCTCTCTTTTATGTGACCATCCACTCCGCCATTTCTCCGAAACAAGAAGCCCAGGTTCCCTTTCACTTCCACTCCCCTTCCTCACTCCTTCCACCTACTTTTCTGAACACCATAACCATGGACTTTTCCGCATTCAGTCCTAACCTGTTCTTATCCAGGTATCTTCTCAGCATTTTCATCATTTTCTTGAAGGCATCTGTATAAAATGTCATCTGTATACGCTAGTGACCAAATTCTAACCCCTCCCATCCTGACACCTCCTACCACTCCAGCCTCCAGCTTACTTTCTATGTCCGCATTTAAAATCGCAAAAAGCGTTGCGCTAAGCGGACAACCTTTTAGATCCACAAAAAACGCGTACACTGTCGACCTCTTCTTCGCTAATTCTCTATCCACCACGTGCTGCAGAACGTAGATATTGTCAATAGTACTCCTACCTGCCCTTAAGCCCGCCTGCGTCTCCGGCAATATTCCTTTCCCCTCGACATCCTTCCGCAGCCTCTCCGCCACCACCATCGCGTATACTTTATACGCCGTATTCATTAGCGTAATCCTTCTATAATTTTCCTGCCTATCCCTATCTCCTTTCTTATACAGCGGCACTATTAATCCTTCTCTCCACCCTCGTGGGAATCCCTCCCCCCTCCATGCTTTCTTCACTACCTCCTTCAGCCTCTCCCTGACCTCTTGTGTACTAAACAGACATGCTTCGTTCTCTACCCCATCCAGCACTGCTGATTTTGACCTTCTCAAATTCTCCTCGTCATTTAACTCCTCCATCTCTGCCTCCCCCGTACTTCCACTCCCATCATCTCTCTTCATTGAATCCGAGCCCTGAAATGATTCTTCAAAGAACTCCCTCCACTCCTCAGTCCCTATCTTCTCGCTTATCCCTACTCTGCGCTTCCTAAATCTATTTATTATCTTCCAGACGTCCCCCTCTGTCTTAACCTTTCGTAACTCCTCCTCCAGCTCTTTCTCCTTTTCCTGTTCGTTCTTTTTACACAACAATCTAAACTCCTTCCTCATTTCTACGTACTCCTCCCTTTTCGCAGTACCCTCTTTCCACTTCTTATACTTCCTCTTCACCTTCCTTTTCATCTTTTTACATTCCCTATCCCACCACGGCTTCACCATTCCTTTCTTCTTCTTTTTGAATACCTTCTTTTGCACGCATTTTTTCACTTTCTCTTTTAAATCCTCCCATATCTCTTCCACCGTCTCCCCTTCCAAGCGTACCTTCCCTAACTGCTCTTTATACATCTCTATCGCCTCCCTCGTCCAGCTAACCCTCTCTCCCGTCGACACTTCTTCCCCACCTTGCCTTCCGCCGCTCTTACCCCTTATCCACAACCCCAATGGCTGATGGTCCGATTCTAACCTCCCGTCTACTGCGAATCTCTCCATCTCCTCCCACACTTGTATATTCATGACTACATAGTCTATCACCGATACCTCCTCCTAACCTACATATGTGTATTCTCCCTCTTCATCCCCAGTTGCCTTACGATTTGCCACCGCCCAGCCTCTATCCTCCATACAGTCCCTTAGAATCTCCCCCTCCTTATTTATTGACTTATCCTTCGAATTCCTTTTGTAGCTCTCCCTTTCCCTGTAAAGGCCCCCTTCCCTCCCCATCCTCGCGTTAAAGTCCCGACCCAGTACCACCATACCCTCCTTTCTTTCACCTAACAGGTCATCCACCCTTTCTTTAATACTTTCCATCACATCCTTATTTTACACTGTCACAAATTTACACGTTACCCCTCCTATCTTTACTTCCCTCATTTGCGCTCCCTCCCCCTCTTTCTCTCCGTGAACTTTTTCGTCTGATCCATCTCTAACCCCGTTATAATTCCCCCACTAGCCCTTCCTTTCTTCTTCACTCTGACCGCCTCCTGGAGTCTCCACCTATACCCCCTTGGTAGCTTTGGCTCTATTCTATCCCATTCCTTTCTTGCCACCCACGTCTCTATCAGTCCCACCACATCAAATTCCTGGATATACCCCCAGAACTCCTCATCCTTCTTCTTTACCCCTGCTACGTTCCAGTAAAGGACCTTCACAACTCCTCTGCCCTGCATTACGCCCACCCTCCTACTTCCTACGGAACAAATTCCCCTGCACTTCCTTCAACACCTCTTTCTCCTCGTCCCACACCCACATTTTCTCATCTATTTGCATTTTCCGATATCCTACCTTCGCCGATCTCCCTTCACTTATCTCCCTCCTATCCCTAGATTATTTTTATGTGAGAAGTTGTAGGCTCCGGAAGCTACGATCATGGTTCTTTAAAAGCAACCAATCCCGACGCAACTGGAACGTGTACGTCATCCGCTTCTGCTCCTTCTGTCCTAGAAGGTAAGCAAGAGCGGGAAATTTACGCGAGAAAACATCGGGCAACACTGTTCCTTGGAGTCAGGTCTCTAGCCGCGGATGATCTTACGCGGCAGACGGGACAGTTGGAGATGAATTTTCACCTCTGGATACTTTTTTAGAGCTACCAATCTTTGTAGAATGTTATGAGGAACAGTGTTGACGGACCAGATGAAGTGATCCCAGAAGAACAGCCTTTTGCATCCGGTTCGCGATGGAATGAGCCTGACGCTGGCAAGCCGGAATCTTGTTGAGTTGGCTAATAAATGAAGCTTTCATACCTCCAAGACAGCCGATTATGAGAACTACAAGATGGACTTTGAAGCCTTGGTACAGCCTGCTCAGCTCGAAAAGAAGTGCTTGATATTTCGCCCGTTTTTCTTCCTCCTTTGCCGTGATATTACCATCGGCTGGTGCCGAGAATTCAATCACGTAAATGATCTTGTTCTTCAGATCTTGGAGGACAATATCAGGCTTCGTAGCACTGATACGTTGAGTGGTCGAGAATGAGAAATTCCAGTAGATCTTACACTGATCATTCGCCACAACGGACTCGAGTTCCCCCTGGGCGTATGGCAAGACGGGCAATAGATCAACACCATAGAAGTGCCTCAGATGGTAATATAACACTTTTAGAGCCGCATTGTGTCTCTCTATGTACCCGTATCGTGCATATTTTGAGCATCCACTGAGAACATGTCCAAGTGTTTCTGGCTCTTGCTTGCACGCTCGGCAGTTGGTATCGCCTACAGGTATATTCATTATGCGCTCGCGGTAAACTAAGGTGTCTATAATGCCATCTTGACAGGCAAAAAGAAATCCCTCAGTCTCCGATTTTAATCCAGCAGACTTGAGAAACATGTTGAACAGACCCATCGAGAGCTCTTCTCTACGTATAATGCCGTAGAATTTACCATGAAGGGGCTTGTCAGCATGTTCTCTTAGTAGAAGCGTATGTTCTGCTTCCTGTACACGACTTTTGAGCGCCAAAGGTGTTAGTGATGCTAGGCCATGTGTAGTGTCGCTGGAGTCAAATGGGAGGCCGAGCTCCTCTGCGGCCCTATCTGCGGCACGATATAGAAACGCCGCAGCATTGACGACTTCATGTTGATGTACTAGTCGCATAAGAAAATCTGTGCTATTTAGAACTGAGCAGGCTGTAGCCAGAACCGTTCTGCGATGAAGACACTCTAAGCTCAGCAAGCCTCTACCCCCTTTATCTCGAGGGAGGTATATTCGAGGTACGGAAGATCTAGGATGATGACTTCGATGGATTGTCATCATCTTGCGTGTGCTTCGGTCAAGTTGCTTCAACTCATCGACGTTCCATTTTACTGCACCAAACGTGTAGAGCAGTATAGGAACGGCCAGCAAATTGGTCGCCTGGATCTTATTCTTTCCAGATAATTCGGAAGCCCAAATTTTTCTGAGAATTTGGCGATACCTTTTTCCAAGGGCCGTTTTTAACGCAAGCACATCATGGGTTTCCGCTTGCGGTATTCCAAGATATGTATATGTTTCTCCAATACCAAGATGTTGAATGGTATTTCCGCCGATGAGTTGAACATCCTGATCGTGACCCGATGATGTAGTTTCTAGTCTTCCTTGGTGTAGGTGGACGCAGGCATACTTGTCCAGTCCGAAGCTCATGCCAATCGCTTTAGAGTACCTATTTACCGCCTCCACAAGGATGTTAAGGTCCTCTTTCGAGGAAGCAAAGAGTTTAAGGTCGTCCATGTATAAAAGGTGGTTGACCTTATGTTCTCTTTTGTTCGGCGGGCCACATAGGTATCCAGAGCTTTTGCCTCGGAGCACAATAGATAGAGGCAAGAGGGAGATGCAGAAAAGTATCGGACTTAGAGAGTCTCCTTGGAAGACTCCCCTCTTATATGTGATATAGCTTGTAGTCACTTGTCTTTTGTCAGATGTTATGACAAATCTTGTCCGCCACAAGAGCATAAGCTCTTTTATGCATCTCACTATTTTTGGATGCACCTCCATGCATTCAATGAGCTTAATAAGTAGCTCATGGTTCGTGTTATCGAATGCCTTACGGTAGTCAATCCAAGCCATGGACAGATTGCGTCGATACCTGATCGAGTCCTGGGTGATACACCTGTCTATTAACAGGTTCTCCCTGCAACCTGCCAGACCTCTCTTGCATCCACGTTGTTCAACTATTGCACTCCATACCGGCTCGATAGATGTTAATATCCTCTCTTTGAGGATGCCAGTGAATAGCTTGTAGCTGGTGTTTAAACAAGCTATGGGCCTGTAGTTCTTTGGACTTGACAAATCTCCAGTCTTAGGAATCAATACCGTGCGTCCTTCCACTAGCCACTGCGGGACTGGCTGTTCTCCGTTTAAGAAAGTAGTAAATATACGAGCTAGATGTTGGTGCGTAGAAGTAAACTTCTTCCACCAAAAGTTGTTGATTTTATCTGGCCCGGGCGCTGAAAAGTTCTTAGTTCTAGCGATAACTTTCTTCACTTCTTCAGCAGTAATTAGTGGACACTCTTCCTCTGGACCTTGTAACCTTTGCCTTTGGCAAAAGTTACGAAAGAGTGATATATCTGAAGCGTCTTCATTTAGCTGATAAGTATCTCCATATACTTGTTCCCAGAAGACTTGAATCTCTTCTCGACTCGGCGGATTTTTAACGGCACGTGACGTTTTATTGAACAGACGGGAAGAATGAGTAGAAAAGGTGGAATTTTCCTGAATCCACTTTACTCGCCGTTCAAGGCGCTGTTTCGCTGTTGAAAGAGATCTTATTTTTTGCGTCCAGTGCTGCTTGATGGTCAACAGTTTACACTTGTTCAGCGTGTGATTTGCTTTCCTCAAGTTTCGAGCAAGTGCCCTAACTTTTGGAGTGAATTTTTTATTTAATGTTATGTAGCTAATCACGCACTGAATATTTGATGCATGCCGTCTCGCCGTTTCAATTTTGAATTGAAGCTGTGCAATACGCTCGCGAGTCTTACTCAGACGTACTGAAGTTTCGTTACTTCTACTGTCGCTAAGCAAGGACACCGCCTTCTCGTAAACAACGCAGTTCAGATTCCAGAGATTAACATCTTCGGGGAGCAAATCAAGGAGAGCAGTATTAGTTTCAGCTAATTTGTCCATCCTGAGAAAGACTTTTTGGTGGATAGATCTCCTATTTCTCATGTTAGCATTATCGGCTATCTGCAAAGGTGGTCTTGCTGGAACGGGTGGAATGTTCGATGGAGGATGTTGCTCTTCTTCTTGTTGATAAAGAGCTTCATATCCGTTTTTTCGCAAAAAGGATACCTGATCTCTTAAATACTGAGGCGTTTGATGAGCATATTCCGGGTGCATATTGACCCAACGGTCATGTAACCTCTGCATGAATCCTCTTCGCGCCGGTGAGCTTCTTTGCCAACAGGTAAGGATGTCTCTCCTGAGTTGGTCTGACCATTTAAATCGATGTTCTCGCGTTTGTCCGGGGACATTGCCTGGTCGTCGCCTCGGTTCGGTCCTATTGCCACTCCCAACTGAACCATGGCCTCCATCCGAGAGAGGCCTATTGTGGATGGCACTGCGCGATACTGGTGTCGTAACCGCATAATTCATTGCATTGGGGAGTTAGCCCAAAGCAACGTGGCTGACTGCAAGAGCCGGAGCTGTCGGGCGATGGGGTCGCCACATCCCTACGCCTTAATTATCCCTAGATTATTATTATTATTATTATTATTATACCATTAAGCCATTTTCCTCTCGGGGAAGGCGTGATTCGCTTGGTTGGAAAATAGTAGTGTGTGGATGCGTATATAGGTATAAGGTAGATAGGTATATAAATGTAAGGTATATATAAGGTATTTTTAAAGTATATATTAGATTGATCTAGAATTGTCGTGTTATTTATTTATATGACACGTTCGTCCCGCAGCTCTACTCCGATCCAGGTTGATGATCAATCTTTCTAGCAATCACCCCAAGTGAAGAGCCTCACAAAATTGTTATGTGTGGTTCCCTACTTGGGCCCATTAGAATCCAAGGTCTTTGATTCAGGCGTCATTCACCCTAGTGTCACTCTGTTTACAAACTAAATGTCGCCGCACTTTTCTGTCCTGGCATACTACTCTAGCTTCCTTCACGTCCATGCATTTTTTCATGCAAGCTCTCGTGTTTCTATGGCTTCTTTCATTCTTTCAACATGTCCGGAGCACCTTAACTGATTTCTTTCCCATATGTCAACTAGCGTCTCTCATGTACCACACTCTTTGAGGATTATCTCGTTTCGGTCTTTGTCCGTCAGTGTCTTCCCGCATATTGTGCGCAGAGGCTTCATGCCAATCGCGTTGATTTTACTCTTGTCATTCTCTTGACATGTCCATGTCTCTCTAACGTATAGTACAGTCGGTACAAATATAGAATTATGTATGGCAATTTTAACTTTTTTTGATATGTTTTTATTTCTGAGAATGGACCCTGTTCTACCGATAACCTTCTTACCCCGATTTATGCGTCCATCTAACTCCCCATCTATTTTGCCGTCACTCGTGAATAGGCTACCCAGATATGCGTACTTGTCAACTTGATCTAATCCCTCATCATTGACGACAATGTTGCACATGGTTTTCTCACGTTTTCCTTCGAACAGCATGACCTTTGTTTTATTTGCGTTAATTTTAAGGCCCATGTTCTTCATGCTTGTATTGAGTTGATTCAACATTCTTTGCAAGTCTTCGATTGACTCTGCCATAACAACCTTACCATCTGCGAAAGCTAACCCACGTACCTTTACTGTTTCGAGATCTACACCCTCTTCGTGGAAGAGGTCCATTCTTAGAAACTTATCCATGATTATGATAAATAGCCATGAGGACATAACACATCCTTGTTTCACGCCATGCGTAATATCGAACCAGTCACTTAGTTTCCCATTAACCCTTACACTCGCTTTACTGTCTGCATATCTTCTCTTGCATATATCTCTTTGTATCACTTGTAGGAGCCATCCATTGACTCCGTACTCTTTAAGGACTTCCCAAAGTTCACTTCTATTTACCTTGTGAAATGCTTTTTCTAGGTCAACAAATGCACAGAAAACTTTCTTTCCTACTCTTAAGGCTTTTTTCTGTGATCTTTCTCAAGCTAAATATCTGATCTGTACATGATCTTCCTGGCATAAATCCACTTAGGACTTCCCATATCTTCTCTTCTGTAATTTTCATTACGTTAGGAATAAGTATTTTTGAGTATATTTTACTTACGGTACTTAGTAAGCTGCTACCTCTGTAATTATTGCAGTTGCTTGTATCTCCCTTTCTTTTGTATATTGGTACGATAATCGCTTTTCTCCAATCGTCTGGGACTTGTCCCGTCTCGATAAATAAATTTATCAACTAGCACAAGCTGTGAGGTATGTACTCGCCACCGCATTTGAGCATTTCAGCGCTAATGCTGTCTACGCCAGCAGCCTCACTATTTTTTAAGCACTTAATTATATCTCTAGCCTCAGTGTGACCCACAATATTTATGTGACCAGTTACAGGGGTGCCTTCCAGCCCCCCACGAGACGTTGGAAAGGGGTAAGAATGTGACCTAGATTAATTCTGTGATTGTTACAAGTAATTATAAAATAGTAGATGGCGTGCTAAAGGGAGAGGTTTCCGTCAACAAACCGTTTGCTGAAAGTTTGACTTTCGTTCCTGATATATGGACGAATGGTCAGCTGGATAGCTGGAAAGCCAACAATCCTTAAGAATCCATAGAAAGAGAAAGTCATCCAACCCAAAATTTGGACCACAATTTATGCGTCCAACAGAACTGTTATCAAATTTATCAAAAGTTATCGATTTATTGCCATGAATTTCTGAGATATCCTTAAATTAGCATATATTTCCATCAATTACCATAATTTTAGTCATGCATGGAAAGTGTGATGAATTATCATAATTTATGAAATTTATGAAATTTTTGAAAAAATAATGAATTTTTTGGACATTTATGAAATTTGTTGAAATTTATGAAATTTGCTGAAATTTATGAAAGTAGAAATTTATAAAGTTTGTGGAAATTTGCGAAATTTGTGGAAATTTATGAAAGTTTCTGAAATTTGTGGCAATGTATGAAAGTTTTGGGAGTTTGTGGAAACTCATGATAATTTATGGAAAATTATGATGTTATTAAAAATATGCTGGAAGAGAAAATTGAAGTCCGGCAAAATCTGCCGGAAGAGAAAATTAAAATCCAGTAAAATATGCCGGATCCGTATACACTACGTAATTTTAATGATATATTCCACAGTAATAATGTACAATCCAAGTATTAAGTGAAAGATCATTTAAATAATCAGACTATGCAGTAATCGAAAGCGTCTGACTAGATATATGGCACGAAGGAATAATAAGGAGACTGAACTACCCTGGACAACTTTTTCGAATCTAATAGGAGCAACGGCACCGTAAGTGCCAGGCCTGTAAGTAGTAATCACTCTTCACTTAGCATCAGTTAGTGCGCAAGCGCCACGTGTCCTCTTCTCACGCACAGTAAAAGTGCGAGCGAGAGAGCTTTTCAAAATAAAGTGTGTTTATCAAGTTATACGGGTTTGTTTTATTTTGCTACCAGCAAAAGTTTTTCGAGCTGTCAAGTAAAATGAGTGTGTAAAAGGTGTAAACTGTGATAAATAATACTTTTGGTTCAGTGAATACGAGGACACGATTAAGTCAAGTGTGTTTTATAAGATTGCGGTAATCAAAGAAGCTCTTTATGAAAGCGGTAAGTATACATTGCAATTCCAATTGCAAGATTTCATGTGCATACAGTTTCATTAAATTCTATATTCACCACTTTCATAATTCACTCCTTTGATGACCGCAATCTTATGTCATTTACTTAACTAAAAGTATTAATTATATTATACATTACACACACTCATTTTACTTGACAGCTAGAAAGAATCTTGCCGGTAGCAAAAGAAAAGAAACTCGCATAACCTGATAAACATAGTTTGTTTTCAAAAGCTGCCTCACTCGCACTTTTCTGTAGGTCAGAAGAGGACACGTGGAAATTGCGCACTAAGTGAAGAGTGATTTCTACTTAGAGGCCTGGCACTTACGGTGCCATTGCTCCTACCAAATCACATGTACGGAGATCGGTCTCCTTATTGTTCCTTCGTGATATATGGAAATACAGATAAGCAGCACCTAGAATCTCTGATAATGAAAGGTCATGAGTGGAGTTGCGCGATCACTGACCGTCGCGGTGGATAGAAACTCTGAGTACAGTTCCACCGACCAAGCTGCGGCAGCGTGGCGTCGCTTATATGTGAGTAGCGTGGCGTATCCAGTGGCTTAGAGGTGGAGGGAATACATAGGTTGGAAAGAGAAGGCGGTTACCACTCTCGGACTCCTCGCTTACTTCTGTGTATCCCCTCCACCTCCAAGGCGCAAGATAGGCCGCGCCACTCACGTATAGGCGACGCCACGCCGCTGAAGCTTGGTCGGTGGAACTGCACTCTATTAGTCGCTCGTGTGAGCTATTCGAAACTCAGCATCGAGATTCGCGCGTATCAAATGACACCTTGCTGATTTATGGGAGAACGTGTAATCGCTCACTTTTGTCATCGTGCATGCCATCGCTTACTTTTGGTATAGTACGCGACTTTTGACATGTACACAGCGTATATAAACCCCAGAGCCATCCTTGTTAATCGTCTTACGTTCCCAGAAGTCATACAGAGAACTTCGATCTACAAGTCGCTCTGAACAAGTCGCGTACTTTTAACTCTTCATGGACCAAGTAACGAATCAGCAAGTTGTGAACTAAGTCCCTTAGACTTCGGTCGTCGTACGAGTCACTTTCCGGATAAATTCCGCTAGTTGAACGTGCATGAAAAAGAACTCAAAAGTGGATTCGGTAGCTGGTTTAGGACCGTGTATCGCTTTACTAGTGAGCAGAGATCGTGCATCATTTCGGTACAATAGTTGATTCACTTCCAAGTAAATTTCATACAAACATCCGGTAGAGTTTCGTCGCTGCTCTACGACTTATCAGAGATACAATCGACAAGACAACCTATCTTGCCCTTTCAGGATTAGAAAGGTAACTGCAAGTTTTAATTCACGTAATTGTTCATCTTTTCTCTATCTTTATAATAAATCATCTATCTTAACTATATCTCCTTCATTTCAAACACTTTATTGACGCAATCCCCACAGGATTGTTAGTGACACTAACAAAATTGTTTTTTAATAGTATACGCACTTTTTTTTAGTTATAGAAACAGGACGAAGAAAATACGTATGTTTCAATGCCGTTGCGCTTATTTCAAATGATTAAATGTGCAAGAAAATTGTTTGCAACAAATGATACTTCTCAAATTATTGAAACAAATTCTTCAATTACAAAATAGACTTAAGAGTGAAACGTTAAATAATGATTTGATTTTTATTCTTTAAAAATAAATAATCGGTTTCAAATTTAAAGAAGAGAATACCTTTTTTACCACAAATATGAATTCAAAATAATTGTAAATATTGTTATGCACTCTACAATTATTATTTGTTGTAAAAAATTATTTAAAAAAAATGATCATTTCAAATATACGTGAAGATCCGAAAATTGAAAGTACTGGTTAAGATAGAAATTTTCTCTATTTGAACTTTAAACGTGTGGTATCGTCCTGGCGGAGCAGTATGGTACTACAATGTGTAATTTTGAAGAACGAGGCGAAAATATAATTAGCCATTATTGTAAATTTACTAACGAAGGAAAGACTTATTGATAATACATTCTTTGTTGATTCTGTAGGCAAGTTGAGCCTATTTGTTGAAAAATGGTGAAGCTCTTGATATGTCTATGAAAATTGTTAAACTAATTAATAATTATTGTATATTTACAAAGTATCGTAGAAAAGATTTATTGGAAATACATTCTCTCTTGATTCCCTACGCTTATTTATCCTATTCCTTGCAAAATGCTCGAATTTCTTATTTGTTTATGAACATTTTTTTAATAATTAATCATTCTTGGAAACTTGCAAAGCATCATACGAAACAGTCACTGAAAAGATATTCTTAGTTAATTCCGTGAAAAATTGAGCCTATTTGTTAAAAAATAGCCAATTTCTAAATTTTTTTTATGGAAATTGTTTAAATTATTAATAATCCTTGTAAAATTGAAAAGCGCTTTAGAAAAGAGTCATAGAAAAGACATTCTTCGTTGACTTCGTAAACAAATTGTACCTATTCCGTGTAAAATAGCCAAACTCTGAATCAGACAAAACTACCAGGTATCAAGTTGATGTGTCGAATGGATCAAAAGGATGCAACGTTTTCATACCTATATTCATGACCAACTTGATTGAAATTTCGAGATCAATTATCTGTCAAAAAATTTCAAGTACTCGAAACATTATAAATTATTTAAACCTCTTACATGAATGATGATCAATTGTTGATGATCGTTTAAAATTAAATTTTTAATCAAATTTTGCAAAAATCATTCACTCATCTCCGTTTATTTAAGTTTATGGTTACTGAGGTTGTGGATGTTTGTTTACAAATGTCAGAAAATCTCTATCAAGGATCGATTATTAATTTGCAAAACTTGAATTTGGCAGAAAGAATGTTTTTCGAAAATCGCCAACTGTCATTCCGGTTTGTATACTGATGCTAATAGGCCTTGAAGTTGTTCTCCTTTATTTTCATTGATCCTCTAAAGCGAATCACTGTCTTGTTTTTTATAATTAAAGAAATGCGCATCCTATATAAAATTTGGTTATTAAACATGCAGTTTCAACCGGTGTCGTTTTTCCAGAAACATGATTTGTTCATTTTCAGTCCCTTCTTTACGAGTTAACCCAAAAATACGCATCCTAGCGTAAGGCGGTTCTAAGAAAATTTTTAGATGTAATTTAGGCGAATAATTTTGTTAAATAAAAACTTATTGTAACTTGCATCGTTTCACCAAAAAGTTCATTCTTTTATTTCGTTTTTACAACAATTTAATTTCTTTATTTTCAGTCTTATTTTTATCGATTGAAACAAAAACGGCGCATTCCATTAAAAAAATTATCAATTACAAATTCATAGCTCTTTTTTGGGTGTTCAACTTTTGTTCATAATTTTGTTTTGTACCTTGCGTCGTTTTTTCTGAAAATTTTATTTTTTTATTTTTAATGTTATTTTTCACGATTAGAACAAAAACTACGAATCCTTTAGAAAAATAATTGATGGCAAATATGTAGCTGATTTTTGGGTGAATAAATTTTGTCTGTTTATTTATTTTGTGTCTTGTGTCGTTTGTCTAAAAATTCAATTTTTCTATTAATAATGCAGTTTTTTACGAATAAAACAAAAATTACGGGTCCTATCGAAAAGTGATTCTCAACAAATTTGGAGACCTTTTTTGTATACATAATTTTTGTCCCATCGTTTTTTTTCGTATCTTTTATAGTTTGACCGCAAAATGGATTTTTTTATTTTTCAAGAAAATTCGAAAAGTTGTTAAGCAGCAAGTATTTTTATGCCTAGGGTGTATTTGACCCCAGAGTGCCAACAACAGTGCTAGGGAATAAGGGTGCAAGCTAAGGGTTAATGGCACAGTTTTCTGCCTTGAAAGATCTTGAGAATTAAATAATATAAATTTCCGCAGGCTTCGTTTTACTTAAAAAGTAATTCAAATCCTGTTCTTTAATTCAAAGCGCTTACATTTGATAGAATTGGAATTTAAAAGTGACCAAGTTTAAAAAACATTAGATTACAATTTTTTAAGTATGAACATTAAAGCGAAGTGAAAATTTCTTTTTTCTAAAGTTGAAATCGGTTCATATCCATATTTGCTTTTTGGACTTTGAAATTAAAATAAAATATCCTATTGTTCAAGACATTATAGGGATATTTTGTATCTTTAGTTCTTTGCTAAATCTTCTTTTGGCCAAAGGTGCCCCGGAAATGGTATAAATCCACTTATACGGTTAACTTATAGGTGGAATTTGAAATTTGTGTCAATTTTAAAGTAGATATTATTATTTTCAATGTTATTTTTCACGATCTAAATAAAAAAACCGTATCCTACCAAGAAATAATGTATAATGAATTTGTTGATCTTTTCTAGTTGAACAACTTCTGTTTATTAATTTTTTCGCACCTTGTGTTGTTTTTCCCAAAATTCAATTTTATTATTGTGACTGTTATTTTCTCTAATTGAAACAAGAACTACTTGTCCTATCAGAAGATGATTTAGAATACATTTGTAGATCTTTCTTGAATGAAAAACTTTTGTTCATTCATTTTTCTCGTAGCTTGTGTTGATTTGTCCAAAAATTAATTTGTTAATTTTCAATGCAGTTTTTTACAAATAAAACAAAAACTACGCATTCTATCTGAAAATTATACCCAACAAATTTGTAGGTCTTTTCAAAGTGCACAATTTTTATGAATTCTTATTTTTTCGTGTCGGGCAGAGTTTGATCGCAAAATGGAATTTATGTTTTTTTGTGTGGTTAAAACCACAGTAATTGGTCAGAGAAGGCTGGTTAACGAACTCGATTGTTTTTAAGTCCCTGAAAACATGTGCCAAAGCACAGCCTAATCTGATGAGTTTTTCAAAACTTATCCGGTACACAGATGACAAGAACGGCAACAACAATAACGACGACAGATTCATTAAGTGTGTCATTAGTTCGAAACATCATGTATACAATCTCAGTATGTGTATAATGTAAGTTATCTTCCAATGCAAACTCACCTAGTCACAGAATTTTATGCTAGCGTAGACAAGTTTTTTTTATAAAAGACGCATTTTCATGCCCTTCACCATCAGTTTCATTCCGTGATGACACAGTTTCTTTCAAAAATGGGAGCAGTATTCAAAGTCAGTTTCCTAATACTTTGTGCGGTTTTGTCGCCAGTAATGGTGGTTGCATTTGATACGGGTATGTGAATGAATATTTAATGTGTTCGAAAAATAAATTAATTTCTCTTTGCGCCACTTGAAATTGTACCCATCCGTGCGTCAAAAAAGTCTGAACAGTACCTCCCAAATGCCACGTCTTCAGAAAAGGTTACATATGGCCTACCATTTCTAATCCGAATTAAACCAAATGGTCTTACAGGGATATGAGTTAGGACCCAGTGATAAATATGAGCCAAACTAAAAAAGGAATATCACAATTTTTGGTGTTTGGGAGGTTCTGATATGACAAGTGTCACGTATCTACTACGATACGTATAGGATCCCATATGGATTCCCGTGCACGTTACCACGTATGTTCCTATATGGGATCCCATATAGCTTCCTATGCTATTTCGTGTCCCAATTTGGCCATTCAACTTTATAAAGGAATTCATATGGATTCCCATATAGATCAACATATGGACAAATGCCACGCCTTAAGAAAAGGTAACATATGGATAACCACTTCTAATCCGAATTAAACCAAATGGTCTCAGAGGGATATGATTTAGGAACCCGTGATAAATACAAGCCAAGCAAACAAAAAAAAAGAAGATTTTCTAAATTTCTGGTATTTGAGGGGTTCTATCATCACATCTGTTACGTATCTACTATCAAAAATTCCCACATGGAATTTCATATAGGTACTTGTATGAAGACCCAGATGGAAATTCTTATGGAAATCCAGATAAATTTCTATAAAAAATGGTATTGAAGAATTGGGTCACGAAATGAGATAGGGACCTATGCGGGGAAACAACTGTACCTTCCTATAACAGCAATTTCTGCGTAGTAGCTTTTCTGTTACTTCAAAATTGTCTAGTATAAAATTAATATTTTTGAAACTGATTTATTTAAAAAAATTGCGATCCTATGTACAATTGCATGTAGGACTAATTCCGAGGTTTTCACATATACGCAGCGATATAGGATTCCATATGGATTTTTGTATAGGTTTCCATATGGGTTTCTATAATAAATCCCCACGTGAGTATTTTCAGTAGAAAAATTCCTGTTTCTAGTTTTAAATGGCCATGTATAGTTTTTAATTAGCCATATGTAGAAGAAAAAATGTTCGATCTTTATGAATGGTCCCTTGCAGTTAATTCGTGCCCCTGGATCCAAAAACAAGTTTGAGCGCGTTTAAGGCGCGCGTCTGTCGGATCTCGCGCTTTGCTCTCAGATATTTATTATTTGCACTTCGAATGCTTGAATGGAACTTTATAAAAAAAATCTCCCAGATCCCAGTATTTCAATGCATCTTCATGTTCGGAATTTTTTACGTAAATAAATATAGTAAGAGAATTAATTGCTGCCATGTATAGTATTTAATTAGCCATCACATGTGGTACACATTCTCATCGTGACACTAGCGCTACGTACTTGAGTTTTGAAAGAGATTTTTAAATGTATATTTATCTTCTGAATTACCTCACAGTAAAAAGCTAAAATCCCTTCTTCAGACTCTGTTCCCTATTTTGCGTTGTTATTTTTTATGGTATATAGGCTTTTCGATTTTTGCATATCAATATCGATAAAAAATGAAAAACGAGGAGTTTTGTCGAAAAATTGTTTAGAGAAATGTTGGAGGAATTCTTAAACGGTGAAATTCATCCAAAACCATTTTCTCATATTTCGCGTCGTTCAGCTCAAAAATTGAATTTCCAATTCTTTGATTGTATTTTCAATAAATAATGCCAAAACAACAAATACTGTCAAAAATAGTTTAAATCAATTCTGTAGGGCTTTTTAGAAGCTGCAATTCCTTGTTGAATTGATTTTCCGTATCTCATTCCGTTTGGTTCGAAATGTAAATTCTCGATTTTCTGAATAGTAGGTACTCTCAATAAATAATACCAAAATGGCAAGTCCTATTAAAAAATTGTTACAAGAAATTTTGTAGAACTTTTCAGAAAATATTATTGCTCTTGGAGATTTTTTTCGTAATTTGCGTCGTTTGGTTCAAAATTTGAATTTTAGATTTTCCTATATTATTTTCAGTAAATAAAACCAAATTAAAAAGTCCTATCAAAAAATGGTTGAAACAATTTTTGTAGAATTTTTTGAAAGATGCAATTCATTCAAAAACTTTTTTCCGTGTCTCACATCGCTTGACTCAAAATTTGAGTTTCCTAATTTTCCAATAGTATTTCTGATAATTAAAACCAAAACGACATGTATATCAAAAAAATTAAAGGAGTAAAAAAACAATTATTCACACCGAATTTTTGTTTCAAGTCAAGGCGTCGTAAACTACGTCCACGACAAAACATCGTCGTATTCTACGACGGAAACAACTTCGTATATTACGTCGTTTACTATCCCAAGTTCCGACGTCATTTACGACCCCGTTTCTGTCGTATTATCCAACACAGTTGACGACGTTGGAGCTTTCAACAGACTTCTCTTCAAATGCTAATAATAAATTACATAACTTGTATTATTCTTGCAGAATTATCATCAGTTCCGCGTAATCCACAAAAGCGAATGGCGGCTCCACGCGGAACTATAGATGTGCATGATTTGCCACCCTTGCTTGCATTTAATCTACGTCAAACGCATTGGAATAAACCCTCCAGAGTCACGTTAACTGAGGATGATCGTATTGTTGGCGTTGGCTTTGCAATACATCCGTATCTCGTCTTAACGCACCGTGATTATATAGGTGACGGGCATAACCTTGGCGTTTCAATGTATCAGCCAGATGGAAGAATTTACATACCTCAACGAATAGCGGCTATTCGCATAGACCCAGATGAACAAGCTGTCATGATTTTACTTGAAGATCCTCTGCTGATGACTGACCGTGTACCTAATGCCTTCGAAGATTATCCAAACACAGTTATTAATTGGGCTCATCATGCAGTGGAAGAGTGGATTCGTACGCAGCTACGGCCTATGCGACGGCTGCTTCAACAAAATCTACATGTATTACATTTTGATCATCCAACCGCAGTCCAGATAACAGGACGCAATGGTGCACCTACCGGCCCTGGGTTTGCAATACATCCTTATATCGTCATGACGCACTCTCGCTTCATGGAAGGTACTTATGGTGTTGCATTGCGTGTGGGAAATAAAGAAGAGCTAAGCCCTCACCGTACACAAATTCACTTCTCGAACATTTATGAACATGTTGACGTAATTCTTCTTCTCGATCCTATCATGTTAACAAACGATGCATCTGTTCCTTTTTCTGAAGCGCATTATTCACACGCAGCTATTGCTTGGGTTCATGCTGTGGCAGAAAATTGGATGCATAATATGCTTATTAATCAAGCGAATTGTTACCTTCAGAATTCAGTTTGAATTCGTTTGATATGTAATTTGTCGAATGTGATGCATTAACATTACCTGTGAGGTCAAAGGCATCCATTTGAATCCGGGAACAGTAAAACTTGATTTTTGAAATTCGCTGATTTTTACCTGACCAATTCTTTATTTTTCCTGACCATTAACATTCAAAGACCAGATTTTTAATTTTTTAGTATTTTTAACATAGAATCATTAATAAACAGAATATAAAAATTTCAAATTTATTTGTATATTTCAACGAAAAAAAAAATTTCAACCGATAATAGTTGAATTTTCAAACACAGAAAATTAATTTTTCAACAAAAAGAAAAATTCTCAACGAAAATTATTCTACTTGATATTGAAAATAAAAAATAAACCCAGAATTTACAAAAAAATAGTTGCATTTTCAACCAAAGAGCTGAAATTTCAGATGCATAATTGAAATTTCAACAACATAGTCGATTTTTTAACCAAATAGTTCAATTTTCAACCTACAAAATTCAATCAGATAATGTCTTCTGCTCTGTCCATAGATTTTCAAGTTAAACTTCCGGAACATTTAAAACAATCCTATAGCCAAAAATTATCTCAAATTTTCTGTAGGTATACACTTCTTCACAGAAAAAAAAACAGAACTGAATTTTCGTTCCGGGTAATTTTCAAGTATATAAAGTTGAATTCTTTCGCATGGAAACAAAACACTATTCAATGAAGTTGCCATGGTAACCATTTCCAGCGTGGTGGGTCAATCTTAACATGAAATGGTAATTTCTGTTGCAGGTAATGATTACTTGGAAATCGCTGTAAAGATTATATATTTTTTTTTGTAGTAAATTATTATACACGGGGAAAATTTATTCTCTTAAATTTACCCAATTAGTTCGCTAAATGGAGGACATTACTGCATTTATATGAAGTTTACAGTTATTCAAGGATTTAATACAAAACAGAGTTGAACTGTTAAGTTGCATTATTAAAATTTAAAATCGTTTTAAATCAATAATCTGTCTATTCCTATGTAAACATAAAAATACAACACTTTCACGTGCATATTAAATTTTTTTAAACAAAATGATTGAAATTGTAATGTTCAAAGTTGAACTCCAGCGCTCTGAAAGTTTCGGGAGTCACGGTTTTCCATTTTTGAATGTATGATTTATAACTGCTAATTTTTGATGAACATACGACTATGGCTAAATAATAAAACTAGTGCTTTTTTTATCGAAACATTTAAAATTGAAAGTGTTATAAATGGAATATTTTATTTTTAAAAAATTTGACTAGGATTTGCGAATATAAAGCGTTTAATTAAGAATCTAATTAGCAATTATTTAATAATAATTGAATTCAAACGATTTTTTAGATTTCACTTGTACTCCTTTGAATTATTTGAATGTTTTTCCTGATTCTCTTGAAGTCTTGACAATACACCATGAATTATTTTTAATTTATAAATGTTATTTGTATTTTCTGAATTCTCTCAAATATTATTAATTCTCTGAAGTATTTGAATTTTTCGAATACCTATAAATTATCTGCATTCTTTTGAAATCAATAAAATAGGCTTTGAATTAGTTTGAATTCCTTTATATCTTTCGAATTCTCTGAATCTTTCTAAATTTCTCTGCAACAATTGAATTATCTATAAATCTTTGATTTTTTGTATTTATTTGTAATTCAGTTCTAATTAGTCAATAATTGAGTTGAACATAATGTAGAAAAATTCACATTTTGAACAAAATCGAGTGCGAAGAATGAGATGCGAGATGAGAATATGTTTGTTAAACCTGAAGGTGCTTTAACAAAAGAGAATTCACAATCACTAAATTACCGTTTTCGATGCTTTAATTGACCTTTAATTTTGAAAGTTCTTTGCACAAATATGATGCCGTCAAACTATACAAGATGTGAAAAAAGATCAATAGTTAAAGATTATGCATTGAAAAGTCAAATCACCACAAATTCCCCATTAATCATTTTTTGTTAGGATACGCAGTTTTTCTTTTAGTCGTGAAAAATTAAAAAAATTACAAACATAACATTTTTGGAAAAACGACCAAGGCACGAAAAAAGATGAATGAACAAAAGTTATGCATTGAAACAACATCTACAAATTCATCAACAATCAGTTTTTGATAGGTTGCGTAGTTTTTACCTCAACCGTAAGAAATAAAATAAAAGCTATGAAACAAATTAATAGACAAGAGTTGCTCACCCAAAATGAGCCACAAATTTGTAAGAAATAATTTTTTGGTAGAACGCGTAGTCTTTGTTCTAATCCTAAAAAATAGCATTGAAGAGAAAAACACGAAACGCGTTTTCTGCCAACGACCAGGGCAAAATAAAACAAATGTTATCATAGCTTGCGTCTCTTGTGTGGTTTTTCCCAGAATTTAATTTTTTTATTTTCAATGTTTTTTTTTACGATTAAAACAAAATCTACGCTCCTATCAAAAAAATATTCATGACAAATTTGTGTAGCTCTTTTTTGGGTGAGCAAATTTTGTCTCTTTATTTTATTCGCAGGTTGTGTTGTTTGTTTAAAAATTTAATTTTTTTATTCCTAATGCAGTTTTTTACGAATAAAACAAAAACTGCGCATCCTATCAAAAAGTGATTAATGACAAATTTGTAGATCTTCAGAAATTTGATATGACAATATTGTAGCAACGCTTTTCTCCTCTTGACTTGTTTTCATATCATGCGTTGTTTGGCTTAAAATTTTCATTTTCACTTATTTTTGTTAATTTTGTAAATGATAAATCTCTGGTCATTTGTTTCTCATAAAAAAAAGTTATTTCACTGAATTAGTCGTCTTTTTGTGCACTACGAAGTGCCGTACATAGCATTTCTTTGATCTTGCAAAAAAAGTGGTATCAAAATTTTTTAAGATGCTCTCATTTTTTAAATTTTCATTAAAAATGGCTAACTAACGAACTTGATCCTTAGCTTAGGACACTTGAAGAGTATACCAAATTTAATTTCTTTATTTTCAGTCTTATTTTTAACGGTTGAAACAAAAAGGGCGCGTTCCACCAAAAAAATGATCAATGACAAAATTTTTAGATCTTTTTTGGGTGTACAACTTTTGTTCATATTTTTTTTCGAACTTTGTGTCGTTTTTTCTGGAAATTTTATTTCTAATGTTATTTTTCACGATTAGAACAAAAACTGCGCATCCTATCAAAAAAAATCATAGTAAATTTGTAGATCTTCTCAAAGTGCACAATTTTTGTGGATTCTCATTTTTTCGTGTCGGGCATAGTTTGATCACCAAATGGACTTTTCGATTTTTTTTGTGGTTAAAACCAGAACCGCTTGTCAGAAAAGGCTGGTCAACGAACTCGATTGTTTTTTAGTCCCTGAAAACGTGTGCCAAAGCACAGCCTAATCTGACCAGTTTTTCAAAAGTTACATGAAACTAATGCCTTCCCATTATAATGAGAATTTGGACAATTACAAATATTACCGCTGACATTCATTAAGTGTGTCCTTAGTTTAAAACATCATGTATACAATCTCAGTCTGTCTCTAATGTATGTTATCTTCCAATGTAAACTCACCTAGTCACAGAATTTTAAGCTAGTGTAAACAAGCTTTCTTGATAAAAGACGCATTATCTTGCCCTTTACAATCAGTTTTATTCCGTGATGACACAGTTTCTTTTAAAAATGGAAGCAATATTCAACGTCAGTTTCCTAATACTTTGTGCGGTTTTGTCGCAGGAAATGGTGGTTGCATTTGATGATGATTTAGGTAAGTGAAATAATATTCAATGTGTTCAAAAAATAAATCAATTTTTACTTGCACTACTCAAAATTTTACCCATCCGTGCGTCAAAAAAGTCTGAACAGTACCTCCCAAATGCCACGTCTTCAGAAAAGGTATCATATGGCCAACTACTTCTAATCCGAATTAAACCAAATGATTTTAGAATGATATGATTTAGGTCCCAGTGATAAATATAAGCCAAACTAAAAGAGGATTATCCTAATTTTTGGTGTTTGGGAGGTTCTGACATGACACGTGTCACGTATCTACTAGGATGCGTATAGGATTCCATATGGATTCCCGTGTACGTTCCCACATATGTTCCTATATGGGATCCCATATAGATTCCCATGCTATTCCGTGTCCCAGTTTGGCCATCCAACTTTATCTAGGAATTCATATGGATTACTATATAGATCAACATATGGACAAATGCCACGCCTTCAGAAAAGGTAACATATGGTTAACAACTTCTACCCGTGTGGAAAAATTTCGTGGCAGTCTTGAATTATGCTAAAGCCAGTACAGTTTTTGTCAAGCCGGTCTATTCACGCAATACTAGCCCGGCGCTACACTGGCGCTGTCTAGTTTTGCTACGTGTTTGACTCAAACCTTTCTGCTATCTAGTCCCAGTCTTGGCGCTATCTAGGAGTTCGTTACGAATTTGAATATACACGGTATCCCATTTTAATCTATCACCCCAAATATCTTCTAAAATACTTTATCTACGAAAAAATAGTTTGGACAAAGGTTAACCAGTACCGAGGGGGACAGAGGACTGTACCATCAATTTTGACCTTGAGCTCAATTTTGAAGGTCATTTGAGGGTCAAGATGACTTTTTTAAAATGGAAACCTCTATTTTTGACTCCGGATTTGAAAAGAACGGAAAATTTTACGTCAAAAATGTCTTATGAGAAATTTGCTTTTGTGACCTTAGAAAGGTCAAATATCAAGGTACAGTGTTTAGAAAACGGTCATATGCCCTTTTTTTGAAATTAATTGATGTTCTGAGAATAGCAAACCTTTAAGATGCTTTTAACAAGTCGATAGAATGTGAAAATGTGAACCACCTTGACCATCTTGACCTGCAGGTAAATTGTCACGGTCATTTAAAGGTTAAAAGTAAAAAAAAGTCTTTTGAAGAGAATTCAAACGAAGGGAAACTGTTTAAAAAACTCTTAGAACCTTACTTTTAGCGTTACCCGGAAACAACGACGTGGACGTAGTAAGTTCTGTTTCCTTTGGGGTGCTTATCTACCGTGAGTCCCCTTGCCTCTCACGTTTGGGGTGCTTGTTTGCCGTGAGTCCCCTTGCCTCTCACCATTGCTACCTGTGTTACAATCAGCAACGGATGAAATGTTCAAAATGCTCTCCATTAGCTTCAAGACACAAACGTAGACGTCTTTCAAAACCGTCCACAGTTTTGAGCAAAGTTTCTCGAGAAATGGCTGCGCAGGCTGTCCGAATCCTTTCCATCAGATCTTCTCTTGTTGTAGGTCGCTGAGCAAACACTACATCTTTAATATAACCCCATAGAAAGAAATCAGGTGATGTTATATCTGGTGAGCAGGCGGGCCACTCGATTGGACCTCCTCTTCCAATCCATTTCTCATTGAATTGTAAGTTCAAAAACTCACGTACGATGAGTGCAAAATGTGGCGGAGCACCATCTTGTTGAAACCACATTCTTTGTCTTGTTGCTAAGCTAATGTTCTCCAATAGTCCTGGTAAATGGTCCCTTAACAACTCTAAGTATGTATGTCTGTCAACGTTTCCGTCAAAAAAGTAGGGTCCAATTAAATAGCCATTTACTATTCCGCACCACACCATAACACTCCATCGATGTTGATGATCCATCGGTCTGTACCAGTGAGGATTTTCGTCCGACCAATAATGACAGTTATGTCTATTGAGCTGCCCATCGCTGTAGAATTGACTTTCATCTGAGAAAAGTACATATCGAAAAAAACTAGGATCATTCTGTACCATCTGCGAAGCCGATTGACAAAAATTAAAACGCGCTAAAATATGATGGGGCCTGAGGGCTTGCGTTAGAGTAATGGGGTAAGCACTAAGCATGATAATTCAGAGATCTTAAAATTCTTGATACTGTTGTACGTGGTATACCTATCTCTCTTTCAATTTGTCGAGTACTGATTTGTGGTTCAATATGAACGGCTGCTCTAGCAGTTAGAGCTCGTGCATCATTTTCGTCGTACTCTGTATGTTGGCGTTCACGAAGAAGAATCCCATTGCGAGCTCTTTCAGTCAAAGTTCTTATTGTTAGTCTGGAAGGATGTCTTCTATCTGGAAACCGTTCAGCGTAAACTCTTGATGCAGCGGCGTAGTTAACGTGACATTCCCCTAAAATTAGTAACATATCAACGATTTCAGTAGGTAAGTAATCATCCATATTGCGAAATTTGTTTGAAACCTAGCATAAAAAGTTTGACTAATAAATTAAGCTTTTCAACCGAAAAACAAAGCGGAGAATGAAGTGAGCTTCGTCGCTAAAACAGTTGAAATGCCAAAACAAATGAATGTTTACACGTACTATGAAGAAACATATGAAAATCGAGAAACGCATTCAATGTTTCAAAAACTATACCAAAACCTTTTCTAATATGTATTATGAAAAGAAAATGGATAATCAGAAAAAGTTCGATTATCGAAAGAAGATAACACTACATGCGACTAGTTTTCTCAACGGAATAAAAATGCGGAGAATGAAGTGAACATCGTCACGAAAATAGTTGAAATCAAAAACCAAACGAATGCTCAATGCTCACCACAAATGTGAGAGGCAAGGGGACTCACGGTAAATAAGCACCCTAAAGGAAACAGAACTTCCTACGTCCACGTCGTTGTTTCCGGGTAACGCTAAAAGTAAGGTTCTAAGAGCTTTTTAAACAGTTGCATTTCATTTGACTTCTCTTCAAAAGACTTGTTTGGACTTTTCACCTTTAAATTACCTTGACAATTCACCTGCAGGTCAAGATGGTCAAGGAGGTTCACATTTTTACATTCTATCGACTTGTTAAAAGCATCTTAAAGGTTTGCTATTCTCAGAACATCAATTAATTTCAAAAAAGGGCATATGACCATTTTTTAAACACTTTACCTTGATATTTGACCTTTCTAAGGTCACAAAAGCAAATTTCTCATGAGATATTTTTGACGTAAAATTTTCCGCTCTTTTCAAATCCGGAGTCAAAAATAGGGGTTTCCATTTAAAAAAGTCATCTTGACCCTCAAATGACCTTCAAAGTTGACCTCAAGGTCAAAATAGATGGTACAGTCCTCTGTCCCCCTCGCTCCTGGTTAACCTTTGTTCAAACCATTTTTTCGTAGATAAAGTATTTTAGAAGATATTTGGGGTGATAGATTAAAATGGGACACCGTGTATAAAGATCGTCCACATTTTAGCTAGTTTCTAGATAGAATAACGGTTTTGACTTAAACAAAAATTACAGAGGTGAATTCAGAAAATAATCATTTTTGAATAAAAGATTGAGCACATTACAATACACAATTGCACAGATGCTTGAGCAATAATTAATTGTATTTATTATAATTATAATATGTATAATGCTATGTATAATATTGATGTTATTCGAGATAATAAAATGTTATTATAAACGATTTATTTATTTTTTCTTTCAATTATTCATTGATTGTGTAAATGATAAATGAGCCTAACGTATTAATTATTTGAAATAATAAACAATCATTATTTCGTAGCCTAATCACAAGTGAAATCATACAAATTTTATTTTTTTCAATGATTTATTCACACATCAAGCACTATAAATGTTCAAAAATTGTTCATGTTTTTCTGAAATGCGAGCTGAAATGAATATTAGATGTAATGAATTGAAATGCATATTCGACAAAAAAAATTGACTTTTAGATGGCCGAGGTGTTAAGGCGACGGGACAAAGTTACAACAATATAATAAGAAGTTACATCAGAAGTTCGACACCCGGCGTATGTACAAGCGATTTGCGGAAACTCATTTCTTCACTTCTTTGTGTACAAAAACTTTTTTTATATTTTTAATTAACTGCAAAATCTATATATTGGACTTGTATGACATAAAAGATAATTATATTATTCAATTATTTATTATTTTCTATCAAAATAGCCAATCTGTCTAGAAACAACTCCTTGTTGAATTGATTTTCCGTATCTCATTCCGTTTGGTTCCAAATGTAGATTCTCGATTTTCTAAATAGTAGGTACTCTCAATAAATAAAACCAAAATGACAAGTCCTATTAAAAAATAGTTATAATATATAATATAATAGCCATACTACGCTGAAAAACCCAGTTCTCGTCAGATCACTGAAGTTAAGCAGCGTTGGACGCGGTTAGTACTTGGATGGGTGACCATTCAAGAATACTGACATGAGTGCTGTTGGCACATCGTGGGTGTGGTGAGCCCACACTTGTAGTTATTCATAACTACAAGAAAAACCTAGAAACACTACCCGAATCGGGTAGTGTCACACCTACCCTGAAAGGGAAATGGTTTAATGGTATATATACAAGAAATTTTGCAGAACTTTTCAGAAGCTATTATTGCATTGGGAGATTCTTGCCGTATTTTGCGTCGTTTGGTTCAAAATTTGAAGTTTAGATTTTCCATAGTATTTTCAATAAATAAGACAAAATTGAAAAGTTCTATCAAAAAAGGGTTGAAACAATTTTTGTAGAATTTTTTGAAAGATGAAATTCATTCAAAAACTTTTTCCCGTGTCTCACGTCGCTTGGCTCAAAATTTGAGTTTTCTATTTTTTCATAGTATTTCTGATAAATAAAACCAGAACGACATGTAATATCAAAAAATTCAAGAAATAAAAAAACAATTATTCACACCAAATTTTTGTTTCAAGCCACGACGTCGTAAACTACGTCTGAAAACATGACAAAACATCGTCGTATTCTACTTTCGAAACAACTTCGTATATTACGTCGTTTACTATCCCAATTTCCAACGTAATTTACGACCCCGTTTCTGACGTAGTATCCAACACAGTTTACGAGGTTGGAACTTTCAACAGGCTTCTCTTCAAATTATACTAATAAATTACATAACTTGTATTATTCTTGCAGAATTATCATCAGTTCCTCATAATCGACAAAAGCGAATGGTGCCTCCACGCGGAACTATACATGTGCATGATTTGCCACCCTTGCTTGCATTTAATCTACGTCAAATGCATTGGAATGAACCCTCCAGAGTCTCGTTAACTGAGGATGATTATATTGTTGGCGTTGGCTTTGCAATACATCCGTATCTGGTCTTAACGCGCCGTGATTATATAGATGATGGGGATAAACTTGGCGTTTCAATGTATCTGCCATATGGAAGAATTTACAAACCTCAACGTGTAGCGACTATTCGCCTAGACCCAGATGACCAAGTTGCCGTGATTCTACTTAAAGATCCTCTGCTGATGACTGACCGTGTACCTAATGCCTTCGAAGATTATCCAATTACAGCTTTTAATTGGGCTCATCATGTAGTGGAAGAGTGGATTCGTACGCAACTACGGCCTATGCGACCGCTGCTTGCACAAAATCTACATGTATTACATTTTGATCATCCAACCGCAGTCCAGATAACAGGAAGCAATGGTGCACCTACCGGCCCTGGGTTTGCAATACATCCTTATATCGTCATGACGCACTCTCGCTTCATGGAAGGTACTTATGGTGTTGCATTGCGTGTGGGAAATACAGAAGAGCTAAGCCCTCACCGTGCACAAATTAACTTCGGGAACATTTATCAAGAAGTTCACGTAATTTTTCTTCTGGATCCTATCATGTTAACAAATGATGCATCTGTTGCTTTTTCTGAAGCGGATTATTCACATGCAGCTATTGCTTGGGTTCGTGCTGTGGCAGAAAATTGGATGCATAATATGCTTATTAATCAAGCGAATTGTTACCTTGTGAACTCAGGTAGAACTCATTAGATACGTTACCAGTCGGAGGCAACGCATTAGCGTTACCCGTGAGGTCAAAGGCATCCATTTGAATCCGGGAACAGTAAAACTTGATTTTTGAAATTCACTGATTTTTACCTGACCAATTCTTTAGTTTCCCTGACCATTAACATTCAAAGACCAGATTTTTAATTTCGTAGTATTTTTAACATAGAATCATTAATGGACAGAATAAAAAAATTTCAAATTTATTTGTTGATTTCAACCAAGAAATAAACTTCAACCGATAACAGTTTAATTTTCAACCTACAAAATTCAATCACATAATGTCTTCTGCTCTGTGCAAATATTTTCAAGTTAAAATTCCGGAAAATTAAAGAAAATCCTATTAGCCAAAAATTATCTCAAATTTTTTGTAGGTATATACTTCTTCACAGAAAAAAACAGAACTGAATTTTCGTTCCGGGTAATTTTCAAGTATATAATGTTGAATTCTTTCGCATGGAAACAAAACACGATTCAATGAAGTTGACATGGTAACCATTTCCAGCGTAGTGGGTCAATCTTAACATGTAATGGTCATTTTTGTTGCATGTAATGATTACTCGAAAATCGCCGTAAAGATTATATTTTTTTTTTTAGTGAATTATTATACACGGGGAAAATGTATTCACTTAAATATACCCAATTAGTTCGGTAAATGGAGGACATTACTGCATTTAGATAAAGTTTACAGTTATTTAAGGATTTAATACAATACAGAGTAATGTAAATTTTTATTAAATGAATGATATAAAGTTTACTTTCGTGTGATATTAACCATTTGCGTCAATAAAGAATTGTTTTCAGATATTTTCACTTTTATTAGGAGAGGGATCACACACCAGTGAGGTAGGGTGAGACCGTTAGAGACGTCAACTGTCGTCAAAACTGAATTGCACATTAAAGCATTCAAAGTATAACTCTTTTGAATCTTAAACTTTTGCCATCGAAGCTTACAAAACTTTTAATTTGGAAGTTTTTCATTCAAGCGCATTATCATTTATACTTGAAAAATGGAAGCTTTCAACTCCTTCCAATTAAATAATTAAAAATTAAATTCCAACAAACTGCAAAATTCAAACTTTTATAAATTGAACTGTTCAAATTCCAACTTAATAAAAATTATTTAAAAATTTAACACTATCCTTTCTCCAATTCATGAAATATTGAAAACCAAAATTCCCTCGTTCTCAAATCAATAAACATGTTAATAATGTGAAATTTACCAGTCTTCAACTCAATACAAATTTTAAAGGAGATCCTTTTCCAATTCGGAAAAAAAATTAAATACTAATATCTCTTACGGTTCTTTTAAGGAAGTGTCTACAGTCTACATGTACCAAAAAAACTGGCTAATTGTACCAAAATTTTGATACACATAGCCTCTTTTACAACTCTATTTTTACCAAAAGCATCTAGCTGTTCGTACCGAAAATTTCGGTAGTTCTAGCCACAGCCTTCTTTTATGATTAGAATGGTAGAACTGAAAAGTTCTTTATACATAAATCCTGTTAAGTTGCATTATTAAAATTTAAAATCGTTTCAAATCAATAATCTGTCTATTCTTGTGTGAACATCAAAATTCATCACTTTCACATGCATATTAAATTTTTTTTAAACAAAATGATTGAAATTGTAATGTTCAAAGTTGAACTCCAGCACTCTGAAATTTTCAGGAGTCACGGTTTTCCATTTAAAAAAATTTAAATTTAAATTGTTCATTTTTGAATGTATGATTTGTAACTGCTAATTTTTGATGAACATACGACTATTAACATAGTCGTATGACTATGGCTAAATAATAAAACTTGTTCTTTTTTTATTAAAAAATTTTTAATTGAATGTGTTATAAATGGAATATTTTATATTTAAAAAATTTAACTAGGATTTTCAAATAGAAAGCGTTCAATTGAGGATCTACTTTGCAATTATTTAACAATTGAAAATATTTTATCAAGTTGTCATCAGACGTTTGGAATTGTTTGATTCCTGGGGCTTTCGAATTGGAAAAGTTCAATTTTCACGAAAAAATAGGAACAAATTCCTATGGAAAGGGGATAAGATAATTTGTTGCACAGCCCAGACGTGCTGAGATTTTTCTTCTCGGTATTCCAAGTATTAAGTTAGTCGTGAGTTTAAGTTGTTAGGGATAGAACGCATTAACACTAGAAGTACTGGGCTGGGTCAATTGACCCCTATCGCGTTTTGGCTGGTATTTCATTACAAAGCATTTCAGGTTCCGCAAAAAAATTGGCCCTTTTCCTGCAATAATGTTAAAAATGTAAATTTGTTTACAAATATTATATTGATTAGAATTATTTTTGCTGATTACTGAAACTTCTCGATTTCAGAAAATAATGCATTACTTCGGGTGGCATGATTGGAATTAATATTTTCAAAATATTTTCAGTAGTTTTTCAAACAGGGAGGATAAGAGATAAAGTCTCAGTTTGACCACAATCTCGGGCATGGAACAATTTTGAAGTCATACTCTTACCTATTTTAAAAAATAAGCCAAAGGTCAGCAAAGTTGGAAATTATTGACTCTTCTCATGGTATTCAGAAAATAATAATCCATTGCTTCCGGTGACATGATTGGAAATAATTTTTGGATGAACTATTCAGCAAGGTGGAATTGAAATCGACTATTTGAATTTGATTTGAATTTTTATAATGCTCCATTGACCGCATTTTCTGAACATGTTCATTGCATAAATGTATTACATTATTTTGTTTTTATATCAAAATTTTATTTCTAAAGTTCAAGTGTAAGAAAAATGTGACACTTATGACTTATAATCTTCTAAAACTTTCCAGAAATTTCAAGAAAATTTGTTTATTGTTTTGAAACCTTTCGAAATTCTTTTGAAGCTTCTACAGTTTATTTTTTAAATCTTTAAGAATCTACATTTCTAAAAATTTTGAAAAGTTTGAAATTCTTTTTGAATCGCTTCAATTCTTCTAAATATTTCTTGAATTTACTCGATTTTTTTTTATCTTACCAAATTGAAACATTTTGCTTTGAAATCTTTTACAACCCTTTTTTGCATTTTCAGGAAATCGTTTGATACGTTCAAAAACCTTTCTTAATTTTCTCTTAAAGTTCATTTTTCAAAATAAAATATCATTTGAAATTTTCTCACTAGTCTTAAGAAAATTCTTTTTTTAATCTTGTCAGACCTCCTCAACCTTCTAATATTTAAAAGTGGTTCAACTTTTTCCTGATTTTTTAAAAATTCTGCTAAACAAAAAAAAGCCTTTTGACAATTTTTGAAATCTTTTGAAATATTTTTCTTAAAATTAATTTTTTTAAATAAAAATTTATTTTAAATTTTCCTAGGAACCTACTTTTTTTTTAATTTTCGTGAAATCTTACAAAATTCTTAAACAATCTTCACAAGTTATAATTATTTTTTAATCGTTTCAAAACTTCTGAATATCTTTTAATCTTACTCAATTTTTTCTAAAATTACATAATATGGAAAAATTGCAACATTTGGCTCTGAAATCTTGTATACAGTCTTTTTACAAATTGCAGGAAAAAATTTGTAATTTTTTTAATCATTTAAAATTTCCCCATGAATTGTTTCCTTGAACTTTGTTTCCACTTACTTTCCGTTAAACTTTATTTAATGCTTATTTTACGTTTTATAATGGATTTTGCATAACTTATATGTCACAAATGTAAGGAATATGTTTAAACAGTACGCTACGAATAAAATTTATCAATATCTAATGTTTAATTACATAGCTTTTTTGATTTTAAAAAGGGGCCCGTGTTAGGATACCGGGCTGCCTAAGACGGACAAATACATATTTTTGTCAACATCGAAGTTCATTGCCTTCTAAACATTTTTTGAAGTTTTAAACGTATGAACTTTGTAAAGCAAACATCAAACTATGATGCCAATAATCGATTTTGCTTCTGAAGTTCCTTAAAATCGAGAATTTTCGGAAATTATGAAAGGGGGCTCGTCTTAGGCAACTTTCCCCTAAATGATATCTTCATACTGTGTGGGATACTAATTGAAATTTCCCTCTACTAATGCCCCTTCAGCCGCGCAGGCCCATTGAGAGCATTAGTTCCGCATTTGGTCGGTGTGCAGCGCTAGTGCTACCCTTTCTCGCAACTGTGATTAATCGCTCAGGATATAAGAATGCTTCAACTTCGAACCTCGAATTAATTTGCGAGGCGGCCGCGGCTTGCCAATCGCCATACCTTTTTGATGTTCGAGACGTTAATTAACGTTCTCGGACTTGAGAAAATAAATGCATTTTTTTCGTAGCGACATGCTCTTGAGGAATGTTGATAAATTATCCAGAAAAATTAATAATTCTTCACTAATGTTTCAAAATCTCTCCCCCCTTCCAAAAAAAAAACAAAATTTAAAATTTAGCAGATAAAATGTCTAGGTCTACCACTTTTTCAATAAAAATTAAAAATTTTAACAAAAATCGATTTCTATGAATTAGAGCTATTTTCATTAAAAAATTGAATACTCTGTCAAAAATTTGTCGCATTCATTTAATTTTTTAAAAACCAAAAAATCGCGCCGGACATGAACCTATGTTTTAACCTAGGTTTAAGTATAGGTCTCAACCTGGAGCAGACCTGGTTTTTTCTCCCAGCCTCTTAGACCTGTATATAGTCAGACAAGGCAGTACCCAAAAGTAAGCATGAAAAATAAAATTTGTACATTTTTTTGCAATGTCTGAATAAGCAATCCAAGGTCAAGGCACAGAAATAAATGTGATATAAATTTGATATAAAAGAGTTGAACATAATGTAGAAAGGTGCACATTTTGGACAAAATCGAGTGCGAAGCACGAGATACGAGATGAGAATATGTTTGTTGAAGCCGAAGGAGCTTTAACAGAAGAGAATTTACAATCACCAAATTACAGCTGTCGATGCTTCGATCTTCAATTTTAAAAGGTCTTCGTACAAATATGGGAGAAATACAAAAAACGAGAACGTAGTGGGAGGTAACTACATAATCGAGCGCGAAGCGCGAGAACCAACAGTTGCGCGCTCAAACATGCGAGCCGCGCTCAGCGCGCGATGAGAAAGTGCCCGCGCGGTGTGCAGATTCTTTGTTTCAAAATTCAACTACCATGTTGCAAGTAGAAATACATTGTTGAAAATTATTTTTTGTTGATGATTCATCATTTTAGTCAAAAAACCTTCTGTTTTTGTTCTAAATTTAACTATTTTTTGAACATTTGTTGTAAAATTATTTTTGTAACTAAAAATCCAACTTTTTTATAGATTGAAAATTGAACTATTAAATTGAAAATTTATTTTATTTGGTTAGAAACGTAGTGCTCTGACTTAAAATTAATCAATTCTATTTTTACATTCTCATCAGAGAAGGTATGAGATTTGTGTAAAATTTGACCCCGCCCCCCTGTTTTTGTCAAATGTCAAAACGGTGCTCTTTGAACATCTTACAATATTGTCATAGCAACTGTTCGAATTTTCTTGAAAAATCGAAAATTCAAATTTTGATCGCACAATAAAAAACTGGAAAATCAAAAATTCCATTTTGCGGTTAAACTATACAAGATACGAAAAAAGATTGATCGTTAAAGATTATGCATTGAAAAAATATCTACAAATTGGTTATGAATCACTTTTTGATAAGACGCGTAGTTTTTGTTTCATTCGCGAAAAATAAAAAAAAGTGAAGAAAATAACAAATATAACATTTTGGGAAAAACGACCAAGGCACAAAAAAGATGAATCGACAAAAGTTGTGCATTAAAAAAAGATCTATAAAATTTGTTAGCAATCAGTTTTCGATGGGACGCGTAGTTTTTGCTTGAATCGTAAAAAATAAAATGAAAGAATTAAGTTTTTGACAAACAAAACAAGCTATGAAAAAATTAATAGACAAGAGTAAGGATTTTGGGGCACATTTAAGAAGAGTCAAGTTCAAAGCATTATTTCTTATACAAGAGGCAATGGGAAAAATTTGCAAAAATCCATGCATATGAGGAAAGCATTCGTAAACAAATTTCAGTTGACAAATTTGAGAAATAATAGAAATTGTTGCTTAAAATTACAATAATGTACAACAATACTATCTTCAGTTCTAATGAAGATATTAAAGCGATTCAAACTCCAAACTGTAACGGATAGGCTCTGTAATTATTTACAATCACCCGAAAGATTTTCACTGTTTTATTTTTTGTGGAAATTGCGATATTTTCAGACATTTTTTTTCGTTGGAAATTAAGTGTTAGAAACCACCAGGTGTACATTTTTGTTGATGCCCGTCAGAAGAGGCGTCAATGGCTGGGCAAGAGTTCTGAAGCACGGGTCAGAGAAAGGCACAAGCGTTCAGAAGCAAAAAAGGATCCCCGTTGCTTTCTGGCACTTGCTTGCCAACAAAAAATATGTCTAAAAATATCGCAATTTCCACCAAAAATAAAACAATCACAATCTTTCGGGAGATTGCAAATAATTAAAGAGCCTATTCGTTACGGTTTGGGGTTTGAATCGCTTTAATATCTTCATTAGAACTGAAGATACTATAGTTGTACATTATTGTAATTTTAAGCAACAATTTTTATCATTTCTCAAATTTGTCAACTGCAATTCGTTCACAAATGTTTTCCTCATATTCATTAATTTTTTCAAATTTGTCCCATTGCCTCTTGTATAAGAAATAATGCATTTTTGTGGCTCAGTTGTTAAGCTTTAAAGACAGAAGCCTATAATTTTTCCGCAGATAGTAAGTAGTTGAATTGCGTAAGTTTGAAGGCGCGACTGTTGCGTCTCGCACTTCGCGCTCGATACTGTATTTACCTCGCGCTACGCGCTTGGTTTTTGTTTTTCGAAATTAAAGATTGAAGCATCGACAACCATGACTGTAATCCGGTAATTGTGAATTCCCTTTTCTTAAAGCTCCTTCGGCTTTAACGAACACATTCTCATCACATATCTCGTGCTTCGCACTCCATTTTGTCTGATGTGCGAACTTTCCTACATTAAGTTCAACTCTATTATATCAAATGTGACTCCCGACTCTTTAAGGACTTCCCAAAGCTGACTTCTATTTACCTTGACAAATTCTTTTTCTAGCTCAACAAATGCACAGAAAACTTTCTTTCCTACTCTCAAGCTTTTTTCTGTGATCTATCTCAAGCTAACTACTTGATATGTACATGATCTCCCTGGCATAAATCCACTTTGGACTTCCCATATCTTTTCTTCTGTAATTTTAATTACCCTGCGAATAAGTATTTTTGAGTATAATTTACTCACGGTGCTTAATAAGCTGGTTTCCACTGTAATTATTGCAGTTGCTTTTATCTCTCTTTCTTTTGTATATTGGTACGATAATCGCTGTTCTCCATTCGTCTGGGAACTCTCCCGTATCGATACATCAATTTATCAATTCGCCCGACCTGTGAGGTATGTACTCGCCACCGTATTTAGGCATTTCAGCGCTAATACAGTCCACACCAGCAGCCTTACCGTTTTTTAAGTTCTCAGTTATATCTCTAGCCTCAGTGACACAGACTTTTTCAATTGGGTTTTCTAATGGATTATGTTCTATGTCGCAGTTCTGTTGCCCTATGTATTCACCACCTAATAGTTCTTAAAAATAATCTTTTCAAGCGTCTACTATCTCGTCTGTATCATATAGCATTTCACCTTTGCTGTTTTTCATGCTGAAAAACTCTGTACTTTTGCTTTCCTTCATCTCTTTAAATAATACTTGCATGCTTCCTTCGAAGTCGTTTTGTATTTTCTTCTCTTCAGATTTAATCTTTACTTTTCTTGACTAGTCGTTTAACTTTCCTCTTTTTCCGTCTGTAATAATTTTCAAGTCTATTTCTCTCCTCTTCGCTAATACATGTGATGTTCAACGTTCTCTTGTACGCTTCTTTCTTTTCTTGTTGGGCTGCCTCAATTTCATCATTCCACCATGCATCATCAGATTTACTTCCTACAACCGCCGTACCACATACTTGTAGCACGCGAAAACGATAATAGTGACAATCGAAATCAAACATATCGTTAGAGATTTCTTACTAAGGTCCGGTACATATATGACAACAACGTCAACAACAATCACGAGGACAGACTGACAGACACCATCGTAAAACAATTTTTTTTCGGATTCCGGGAGTCACGAAACGTGGACATTTAAAGAAATCCGCGATAGTCTGTTTTCACATGAAACAATGTATTCTCATTATGATAAGAATGTACAAAATTAAAAATATTATTGCTAACATTCATTAAGTGTGTCATTAATTAAAAACGTTATGAATACAATCTCAGTCTGTGTCTAATGTAAGTTATCTTCCAATGCAAACACACCTAGTCATAGGATTTTATGCTAGCGTAAACAAGTTTTTTTATAAGAGACGCATTATTTTGCCCTTCACCATCAGTTTCATTGCGTGGTGACGCAGTTTCTATTAACAATGAAAGCAATATTTAATGTCAGTTTCCTAATACTTTGTGCGGTAACGTCGCAAGAAATGGTGGCTGCATTTGATGATAATTTAGGTGAGTGAAATAATAATATTTGTGTTTTTTGAAAAATAAATCCATTTTCACTTGCGCTACTTAAAATTGTACCCATCCGTGCGTCAAGCAACTCTAAACAGCACCTAGCAAATGCCACGTCTTCAGAAAAGGTGACTTAGGGCCAACCACTTCTAATCCGAATTAAACAGAATGATCGAACAGGGATATGATTTAAGACCCCGCGATAAACATAAACCAACAAAAAAAAAAGATTTTCTAAATTTTTGGTGTTTAGGAGGTTCTGACATGACACGTGTCACGTATCTACTACGATACATATAGGATTCCATATGGATTCTCGTGTATGTTCTCACATATGTTTCTATATGGGATCCCACATAGATTTCCATACTACATATTTCGTGTCCCAATTTGGCCATTCAACTTTATATAGGAATTCATGTGAATTCCCATATAGATCCACATATGGACAAATGCCACGTCCTCAGGAAAGGTAACATATGGTCAACTATTTCTGATCCGGATTAAAACAAATGGTTTTGTGGGGATACGATTCAGGACCCCGTGATGAATATAAGCCAAACAAGAAAAAGATTATGAAATTTTTAATGTCTGGGAGGTTTTGACATGACGCGTGTCACGTATCTACTATGATTCGTATATAGGACCCCATATGGATTCCCGTATAGGTTCCCACATATGTTCCTTAGGGTGTTTTTTTGTTATTTTTTTTTAAATACACTTTGGCACCCCTAAGAATTGTTCCTTTTGCTGAGAAAATGGCCTTTGATTTGTTTCAGCATTAAAAAAAAAATATTTAGAGGTCGCTCAAGGCTATTTTAGGGCAAACATGCTCATTTCTCATTAAATTGACGCTATTCATTGATTATTCATTTCTGGCACGTATGAATTGTGATCTTAACAATTCAATATTGCACTTAGATCTTTTTCAGGTTTTTACAATAATACTCAAAGGGCGCTCAAGGCCATTTTAGGGCAAAAATGACCATTCTTAATTAAATTGACGCAATTTATTGATCATTAATTTCTGGCGCGTATGAATTGTGATCTTAAAAATTTAATATTGTACTCAGATTTTTTCAGATCTTTTCAATAACATTCAAAGGTCACTCAAGGCCATTTTAGTGCATAAGCGGCTATTCTTAAT
>CAKNYM010049996.1:39505-210527 GCA_932195095.1 Andricus curvator | reverse complement strand
TAGTGCATAAGCGGCTATTCTTAATTAAATTGACGCTATTTATTCATTATTCTTTTCTGGCGCGCACGAATTTTGTTCTTAACAATTCAATATTGCACTTAGATTTTATTCAGATTTTTACAATAACATTCAAAGGTGGCTCAAGGCCATTTGAGGGCAAAATGGCTCTTCTTGATGAAATTGACGCTATTTGTTCATTAATTATGTCTAGCGCGCATGAATTTTGTTCTTTACAGGTCAATACTACACTCAGATTTTTTTCAGATTTTTAGCATGACATTCAAAGATGGCTCAAGGTCATTTTCTTAGTAAAATGTCGATTCAATGAAATTTTCTCCAGTTTTTTTCTATAGAGAAGCAGTGTCAATTTATTCAATCCGGCAAAAAAAAATTAGTCAAGTTGTGTGATAAATGTGTGTCATATCATTTAAAGGACATTCAAGGTCATTTCGCAAAAAATGAGCTTTTTGTAAATTGTGATGATGGAAAAACAGTGCTAACATTTGCATATTAGATGGTAGTTTGTCGCCAACTAAATTTTCCCCTTTCTTTCCTAAAAGGTAAATCATTACCCCTTCTTCTGCACTTATTATAATTATTTCTTCGTAATTACAATTTGACAACGAAACTTGATCATATAATAATAAAGCTGCAATATCCTACTGTTTTTAACGTTTTCTTTTTTAATTCAAGGCAAAAATAAAAAAAAATAACTACCATGAAAAAGAAAAAGTTTTTGAATTAAAATTTTTCGCAAACTGACCTCGAATGACTTCAACGTAATATGAAACACAGTTATTGAACCTTTTGACTAATTTTTTTGCCGATATTAATAAATTTACACTGCTTCTCAAAAAATGACTAGAGCAAATTTAATTGAATGTGAGTGCAATATTGACTGGATTCCCATATAGATCCACATATGGGCAAATGCCACGTTTCCAGAAAAGGTAACATATGGCCAACTACTTCTAATCCGAATTAAACCAAAGCGTTTTACAGGGATATGATTTAGAACCCAGCGATAAACATGAGTCAAAAAAATCTGCCCGCTGCGCGGAGACATTCCCATAGCGCGCGGCTTGCTTCGCTCGCAAGTTTGATTGCGCCTGAGGCGCCTGGGGCGCTCGATAATGTATTTACCTCCCGCTACGCGCTCAGTCATTGTACTTCCCCACATTTTTGCATAGAACTTTTAAAATTGCAGGTCATACAATCGAAAAATTAAATTTAGTGACATTGTGAATTCTCCTTTGTTAAAGCTGCTTCGGCTTTAACTAACACATTCTCATCACGCGTCTCGTGAAAAAAAAGGTCGAGACCAAATTTTTAGATTGAATTTAGGCAAAAAATTTTGCTTAAAATATTTTATTGTACCTTGTGTCTTTTTTCCAAAATTTTAATTTGCTCATTTGTAATGTAATTTTACATGATTAAAACAAAAACACAATTTTTGTCGATTAATCTTTTTTTGCATCCTGCATAGTTTTACCGCAAAATGGAATTTTTTATTTTTCATTTCACAACGGCCCTACCACGCTGAAAAAACCAGTTCTCGTCAGATCACTGAAGTTAAGCAGCGTTGGGCGCGGTTAGTACTTGGATGGGTGACCATTCGAGAATACTGCGTGCTGTTGGCACATCGTGGGTTTTGTGAGCCCACACTTGTAGTTATTTACTACAAGAAACTATCCACCTATAAACACTACTCGAATCGGGTAGTGTCACACCTACCCTGAAGGGAAAATGGCTTAATTGTTTTGTGTGCTCAAAATTTGAATTTTCGATTTTTTAAGAAAATTCAAAAAGTTGTTATGATAATCTTGTAGGACGTATTTTTGATGGATAAAACAAAATATCCTACAAGTTTTCTTTCAGGCGATTTACGTATCTCGCATCTTCTAGCGTAATATGAAAAATTTCGATTTTTGCATATCAATTTCGATGTATAAATTTAAAACGAGGATTCCTGTCAAAAAATGGTTTGAAGAAATGTTGTAGGAATTTCTGAATGCTGAAATTCCTCCAAACGCATTTCCTCGTATTCCGCGTCGTTTAGCTCAAAATTTGAATTTTCAATTTTTTTCATAGCATTTTCGATAAATAAAACCAAAACGACAAGTACTATCAAAAAATGGTTTAAATTAATTTCGTAGGATTTATTAGAAGCTGCAATTCCTTTTCAGAGTTGTTTACCGTATCTTACGGCGTTTGGCTCAAAATTCTAATTTTCTTTGTTTGTCATAGTATTTTCGATAAATATAGCCAAAATGATAAGTCCTATAAAAAATAGTGAAGGAAAAATTATAGGTCTTTTAAAAAACTACAATTCCTCTCCTTATATTTTTTCTACTTATCTCTCGTCGTTTGGCCTAAATCACGGCGTCGTAAACTACGTCTGAAACTACGACAAAACATCGTCGTATTCTACGACGGAAACAACTTCGAATATTACGTCGTTAACTATCTCAACTTCCGACGTAATTTACGACCTCGTCTCTGACGTAGTATCCTACACAGTTTAAGACGTTGGAACTTTCAACAGACTTCTCTTCAAATGGTAACAATAAATTACATAACTTGTATCATTCTTACAGAATTATCATCAGTTCCTCACAATCGACAAAAGCGAATGAAGGCTCCACACGGAACTGAAGAAAACAATGATTTGCCACCCTTGCTTGCACATAATCTACGTGAAGTGCATATGACTGAACCCTCCAGCGTCATGATAACGAAGAATGGTGATTTTATTGGCACTGGCTATGCAATCCATCCATATCTCGTCTTAGCGCACCGTACATTAATAGATAGCGGGGATAACTATGGTGTTTCGGTGTTTCTGAAATATGAAAGAAACTACGTACCTCAACGGGTAGAACATGCTTACCCAGACCCAGATGACCAATTTGTCGTGATTCTACTTAAAGATCCTCTTCTGTTGGATAACCCTGTACATGGTGCCTTCGAAAATTATCCAAATTCAGTTCGTCCATGGGCTTATCATGTAGCGGAAGAATGGATTCGTACGGAGTTAACTAATTTGCATGCCGTTCTAGCACAAAATCTATTTGAATTACATTTTGATCATCCAACCGCAGTCCAGATAACAAGCAATGGTGTGTCTAGCGGCCCTGGATTTGCAATACATCCTTATATCGTCATGACGCGCCCTCGCTTCTTGCGGCGTAATTATGGTGTTGCACTGCGTATGGGAACTAAAGGAGAGCTAATACCTCACCGTACACAAAATCAATACACAAGGATTCATGAAGACGTTGTCGTAATTCTAATGCTGGATCCTATCATGTTAACACAAGATGCATCTGGTGCTTTTTCTGAAGCGCATTATTCACACGAAGCTATTGCTTGGGTTCATGCTGTGGCGGAACATTGGAAGCATACGATGCTTATTAATCGAAAGAATTGTTACCATGCAAATTCAGTTTGAATTCGTTTGGCACGTTATTAGTCGAAGGTAATGCATTAACTTTACCGGTGAGGTCAACGGCATTCATTTGAATCCAAGAACAGTGGATACTGCGTAAAAGTTCGAAAAAGTACACAATCAGCGTGCCCTCAAAACTTAATTTTTGAAATTCCCTGAATTTGCCCCGATTTTTACCTGACCAATTCTTCATTTTCCCTGACCATTAACATTGAAAACCCATATTTTTCATCTAGTAATATTTTTAACATAGAATATTTAATAAACAGAATAAAACAATTTCAAATTCATTTGTTGATTTCAACCAAAAAATAACCTATAAAAATGAATTTTCAAACAAAAAAGTTTAAACTTCAACCGAAAATAGTTGAATTTTCAAACCCGAAAAATTAATTTTTCAACTAAAAGATAAATTCTCAACGAAAAATATAATAAGGTAGATGTTCCAGTAATCGGGACGGTCCCAGTAATCGTGAGTTTTGAGGTTTGAACGCCAGAAGTAAGTATTTTCCGCATAAAAATACAATCCTAAAATTTTTTTAAGTAAGTTTGAACCGTGCTTGTTGTGGAAACCAAATTAGTTTTTTTTTGTATACAAATAGTGGACATGGGTAAAAAAATGCATTTGTATTGCCCGTGGCGCTGAATCACGAAATGTGGAAAATAGCTTAACATTTAGGTTGGGAAAGGCGCTTATTTGCTCAAGCTTTTAATATGTCAAGAAATTATTCGATCGGGACAAAAATAATTTTTTTGTAATAAAAAATAATTTTTGTTTCATAAAATTATGTAAAATCTTCATTTGGTACCTTCTCGTTCGAGGAATATCGGTCACGATTATAGGGAAGCTTCAAAAGCATAGTTGCTCAAGTAATACTGACCGGTCACGAAGACTAGGACGACTCTGTCAAAATTTTATTTCCATATTTCATTACAAATAATAATGTAAATAATTTCAATTTTTTACTTTATTGTCATTTTTCAGTGAAGTTAATATTTATTCAGTAGTTTTTCGTTAGCTAACATTAACCTATACTGCATAATATAAAGTAAAATGTGTAATAGATATATAATTATTGATAGTTTTAATATGTTGACAACATAAACAGAACATAACCTCCAAATACACATGATTTTTTTAGTCACTGCAGTTTATCAAATTTCGTCATTGTGTTTATAATTTATGTTGCAAAAAAGTTAATTATACAATTTACCAGCGTGTACATTTTTGTATCCAAAAATACACTTGAAATACAACTCCAAATCGCTAAAAACTGATTTCAAGAAAACTTAACCTTTTTCACGAAGACTGGGACAACGACTCACGATTACTAGTACATGGCAGATTTGGAAATCACGATAACTGGGACATCGGTGCTTTTTGACTTTTAATTGTTTATAGATAAAATGTAATATTAAACATAACGTGAAGACAATTTTTATAATAGTCTAGGATGTTTAATGCTTCAATAAGTACCAATCATTTTTTAAATAATCCTTTCAAAACAATTTTCTAAATATTTGAAGTCAATGAAATCTCTTATGGTCACGATTATTGGGACGTTTACCTTAGCTGATATTGAAAATAAAAGGAATAAAAGAATTTTCAACGAAATAGTTCAATTTTCAACCTACAAAATTCAATCAGATAATGTCTTCTGCTCCATGCATAGATTTTCAAGTTCAAATGCCGGAAAATTAAAAAAAAATTGAAACATCGAAAAAAAACACGATTCAATAGAGTTGACATGGTAACAATTTCCAGTGTGGTGGGTAAATCTTAACGCGTGAAGGTAATTTTGGTTGCAGGTACAGATTACTCTGAAATCGGTGTAAAGATTACATTTTTTTGTTGTTGTGTTGGTAGTAAATTAAAATACACGGACAAAATTATTTCATTAGAATGTACCCAACTGGTTCGGTAAATGAAGGACATTACTGCATTGAGATTAAGTTAACAGTTATTTAAGGATTTAATACAAAATAGAGTTATAAAAACTACAAAAGTGTTGTGTGAAATCTCAATTCCAAAAGTGGAAATTCTGAGATGCATTAATTGATATAAAGATTGCATTATGTTCATACCAACATATTATAAAATAAAGCAAAGTAATATAAATTTTTATTAAATAAATTATATAAAGTTTACATTCGTGTGATATTAACTATTTACCTCGAAGGAAGTGAAGATTGAAAATTTTTTTCAGATATTTTCGCTTTTATTAGGAGAGAGAATCTTAAACTTTTACCATCGAAGCTTACAAAATTTCGAATTCCGAAGTTTTCTATTCAAACGCATAATAATTTAGACGTAAAAAATGGAAGCTTTTAACTCCTTCGAATTAAATAATTTAAAATTAAATTCCATTCAACTGCAAAATTAAGAAATTTAAACTTTCACAAATTGTACAGTTCAAAATCTACCTCAATGAAAATTGATTAAAAATTGAACAATATCCTTCTTCCAATTCATAAAATATTCAAAACAAAAATTTCCTCGTACCATTTCTTTGAAGGACAAGTCCACACGTACCAAAGAAAATCTTGCTAATTGTACCGAAATTTCGGTACTTGCAGCCACCGCCTTCTTTTAAAATTGGAATTGTAAAATTTAAAAGTTTTTTATGCATAAACCCTGTTAACTTAAGCTTTTTAAACTTAAAATAGTTTCAAATCAATAATCGGTCTATTCTTATGTATACATGGAAATTCAACACTTTCACTCATAAATAAAAAATTTTTAAAAAGAAAGTAATTGAAATTGTAATGGTCAAAGTTGAACTTTAGCACTCTGGAAATTTAGCGATTTAACGTTTACTATTTTAAAAAAGTATCAAATTGTTTATTTTTGAATATATGATTTATAATTGATAGTTTTTAATGAACGAACAATTATTGCTAAATATTGAGAATTGATATTTTTTGTATTACAATATTTCAAATTGAATGTGTTATAAATGGAATATTTTAGATATAAAAAATTTGAATAGGATTTGCGAATGAAAGCGTTTAATTCTGAATCTATTAATTAACAATTATTTAAGAATTGAAAATAGTTTATAAAGCTGTAGTCAGACGTTTAAATTTGTTTAACGAATGGTACTTCCGAATTGAAAGAGTTCAATTTTCAACGTTAAAGTCTGGAAGTTATTTGGTTTTGAACAGATTCAGAATCGCCTTATAAAATCAGTTCTTGTTCAACTTTTTTCATTCGAACAACTGTTCAGGTTTAAAAATCATTTCTTTCTTTATTTTTATAGTTGATCAGCCTAAGACTTTTTCATTAAAAAATTAAAAACCTTTTAAGTTTTAATTGTTTAAGTTTTCAAACATTCATAGATTTTTCTTCAAACAATTTGTAAAATTCCTAGCAAAAAATAAAATCACTGTCATTTCTTGGTTTTCCTATCATCAAATTAGTTGAAATTTCATTTTTATAGAAATATTTTTTTGATAGATATTCAATCTTTTTGGTAGAAAATTCATTTTCTAGACTGAAACTTTAACTACTTGGTTACAAATTTGATGCATCATTTTTTTTAATGAAAAATAGCCAAAAGCCTATTCGCCGAAAAATAGCCAAAAGTCTATCCGTTGATAAATAGTCAAACTCTGAATTTGTTTATGAAAATGGTTTAAATAATTAATAATTTTTGGGAATTTACCAAGCATCATGAGAAACAGTCATCGGAAAGTTATTCTTAGTTGACTCCGTTTTCTTTAAAGATAAATGAGCCAAGGATGAACAAATTTTTTTAATTTTATAAACTACCTTAAATTCCAAAAATAATTCAAATTTTAATGTTTTCTAAAAAAAAATAGCACGGAATGAATTCATGTTTTCCATTCTCTAGGATTACATTAATAGTTACAATTAGAAGGACGTTATATTCTTTGTAAATGTAACTGAAAATTAAATACGATAAAATTCTAAACGTAATTGTCTTTGAAAATGTAAATAAAAGTAAAATAACATAAATTTCTAAATTTTTTAATTTGTATTTGTTTATTATTCTAATGAAAAAATTACTTTCGAAAAAAGTGGGGCTTTATAATTTTAAAGAGAAACATTAAGAAATGAGCCAAAGTATTAATTAAAACTGTAATTCTTTCTTTAAAACTAATTAGCCCAGGATGAATTCATATTTTCAATTGTTCAAAATTACAATAATAGTTACAATTAGAAGGACGTCATATTATTTTAAAATTTAACTGACACAAACTTGTGTCGTTTTTCCGAAAATTTAATTCTTTTATTCTTAATTTTATTTTTTACAATTAAAACAAAAACTACACATCCTATCAAAAATTGATCCCAAACAAATTTGTTGATCTTCTTTGAATGCACAATTCTTTTCCTCGTATCTTTTTTCGTATCTTGTGCAGTTTGACCGCAAAATGGAATTTTTTATTTTTCATAGTTTTTTTGTGCGATCAAAATTTGATAACTACAGGAGAGCTAAGGCTTCACCGTACATAAATTCAATTCAGGAACACTTATGAAGAAGTTTTCATAATTCGAATGTGGGATCCTATCATGTTAACATATGATGGCTTTTTTTGAAGAGCATTATTCACACGGAGCTATTGCTTGGGCTGCTGGTGTGGCGGAAAATTGGAAGCATGTGATGCTGGATAATCAAGCGAATTATTACCATGCTGGAATTAAACTTGAAAAACTTTGAAAATGATCAAAAAGCAGACAAAAATGGTCCCAAAAAGTATAGTACCTTCTATTCATCCGTTATTCTCATCTTATGTTCTTTCACATTTCATTTATTTTGTCTCCTGAACTTGTTAATATGATATTCTCTTGTTTTTTCTAGCTCCTCAGACAATTGTTCACTGAACAAGGTTTTGGTATTGAAACTGTTCCGGATTCGTCACCTTTCTTTGTATACCCTGATTGACCGGCCCCGAAATAGCCAGGTAGTTCTTGAGCCTCAACTCGCCTGCCAATGAGCGCTTGCCACGACATGAAGTGGCGTGAGGAGTTGCGGAGGCGACCTTCGTTCTCTCTGCTCGCTCAGCTTGCTCCTTCGGTTACATATTTTGGGCATTGTCTTTTCGATCTTGACATGCTGCAGACTTTTCTCACTTTTGCTCGTTTTGTCAAATGTCACGCGTTCTCGCGGCTAAGAAAGCAATTCCTCATTGTACAGGGTAAGGCTTCGGTACAGGAATGGTAGTTGAGATTAGAAAAGCTTCAGTCATTTGTTTTATCATTTGAAGTTCTTCCTCAGATCTTCTCTTTTTTTTCCTTGTTTAGATTTGAGAAACTTAAGTCATTTGTTTTCTCATCTGATTTTGTTCCCCCGACTCCGATCTTCTTTTGTTCTTTCTTCGGTTTGTTGACTGATTCCTCGCAGTATAGGGAAAGGTCTTCGGTGAGGAATAGTGGTTTGGATTCGTGATTCGTCATTGTTTCAAGTTGAGCACGTTACTTGTGCTTTCATTCGTTTTGTAACCTGAACTTATTCTCTTGTCGTTTTTTTTTGTTTCTCATCTGAAGTTGTTATTTCGAACTTTCTTTGTTTTTGTCACCTTTTAGGTTGGTTCTCACGACCTTCTTTCTTTTGTATAAGCAGTGTATCTCTGAGTAGTAGACTCGTTTGTTATTCTATTGATAAGTCTTTCTATCATAAAAAATGTCTGCGTCACTGAAAAATTTTAAGGATCCTAAGTGTGCTGGTTGCTGTAAATCGTTGAGCAAAATTGCCGGGAACAGAAAACGAATTTTGAATGAAGAAGAAGCGATGTTATTCAGTAGTGAGCTTCAGCGGAGGATTGCTCTCAATAACATCTTGTGAGAAAAGTCCGCAGAATGTCAAGATCGAAAAGACAATGCCCAAAATATGTAACCGAAGGAGCAACCGGAGCGAGCAGAGAGAACGAATGTCGCCTCCGCAACTCCTCACGCCGCGCCACTTCATGTCGTGGCAAGCGCTCATTGAGTACAGTTCCACCGATTGAGCTTCGGCGGCGTGGCGTCGCTTATACGTGAGTGGCGCGGCCTATCTTACGCCTTAGAGGTGGAGGGAATACACAGGAGTAAGCGAGGTGTCGGAGAGTGGTATCCGCCTTCTCTTGCCAACCTATGTATCCCCTCCACCACTAAGCCACTAGATACGCCGCGCCACTCACGTATAAGCGACGCCACGCTGCCGATGCTTGATCGGTGGAACTGTACTCAGTGGCAGGCGAGTTGAAGCTCAAGAACTACCTGGCTATTTCAGGGCCGACAAGGCCATACGCGCAAACAGAAAATCAGGTTATAAAAAGAAAGATGACGAATCCAGAACAGTTTCAATAATAAAACCTTGTTCAGTGAGGAGCTGTCTGAGGAGCTACAAAACACAAGATAATATCATATTAACAAGTTCAGGAGACAAAATAAATGGTATATGAAAGAACATCAGATGAGAATACTGGATGAATAGAAGATACTATAATTTTTGGGACCATTTATGTCTGATTTTCGAACATTTTCAAAGTGTTTCAAGTCTAATGCGAGCTTAAGTTTGCAGACTCCTCATTATACATCAGTGTGATCTCGAAGAACGAGGTGATAATATAATTAATAATTATTGATTGTAAATTTGCAAAGTAACGTAGGAAAGAATTATTGGAAATACATTCTTAGTTGATTCGATAAGCAACTTGAGCCTATTCGTTGAAAAATGGTCAAGCTCTTGATATCTTTATGAAAATTGTTAAACTAATTAATAATTATTGTATATTTACATAGTATCGTAGAAAAGAGTTATTGGAAATACATTGTTTCTGGATTCCCTGAACTAATTTATCCTATTCCTTGGAAACTGTTTAAACTCCTAATTTGTTCATGGAAATATTTAAAATAATTAATAATTCTTCGAAACTTGCAAAGCATCATACAAAAAAGTCACTGGAAAGATATTCTTAGTTAATTCCGTAAAAAATTGAGCTTATTTGTTGAAAAATAGACAAACTCTAAATCTTTTTATGAAAAATTTTTAAATTATCATTAATCCTTGTAAATTTACGAAGCAATATAGAAAAGAGTAATCGGAAAGACATTCTTAGTTGTCTGCGTAAATAGATTGTACCTATTCTGTCAAAAATAAGAAAACTCTGAATATGATTATGAAAATTGTTGAAATAATTTATAATTATTCGAAATTTGCAAAGTATTATACAAAAAAGTAATCGAAAAGATTTTTTTAGTTAATTCTGTAGAAAAATTGAGCCTATTTGTTGAAAAATAGTCAAAAACCTATTAGCCGAAAAATAGCCAAAAGTCTATTTGTTGAAAAATGGCCAAATCTGAATTTGTTTATGAAAATTGGTTCAATAATTATGATCTATAAAATTGACATAATAATGTTGTAGGAAAGAGTCATCCCCCATATTTGTGCAGAGACCTTTCAAAGTTAAAGGTCAAAGCATCGACAACTGTAATTTGGTGATTGTGAATTCTCTTTTGTTAAAGCTCCTTCGGCTTTAACGGACACATTCTCATCACGTATCTCGTACTTCGCACTCGATTTTGTCCTAAATGTAAACTTTTCTACATTATTCAATACTATTATATTTAATGTATATTAAATTTATTTCTGTACCTCGGCCTGGGATTGCTAATTCATATATTTAAAAAAGGGCGCATCCTAGCGTAAAGTGGATCTCAGAAAATTTGTCAATATAATTTAGGCGAAATATTTTATTAAATAAAATGTTATTATAGCTTTCGTAGTTTTCCTAAAAAGTTTTTTTATTTTAAATGTATTTTTATAACAGAAGTTTATAACGAATTTGTGGATATTTTTTGGGTGAAAAAATTTTGTCGTTTAATTTTTTTACGTCTCTTGAGTGGCTTTTCCCAAAATTTAATTTTTTTATTTTTAATGCTATTTTTTACGATTAAAGCAAAATCTAAGCTCCAATCAAAGAAATATTTATGACAAATTTGTATAGCTCTTTTTGGGTGAGCAAATCTGGTCTCATTATTTTTTTCGCAGCTTGTGTTGTTTGTTTAAAAATTTAATTTTTTATTTTTAATGCAGTTTTTTACGTATAAAACAAAAACTGCGCATCCTATCGAATGTTCATCCAAAATGTCTAACTAACGAACTTGGTCCTCAACTTAGGACACTTGAAGAGTATACGAAAGGCCAATCGTATCTGTCCATTCTTTAGAAAATTATCGTGCATTTTATGAAAAAATGGTTATTAAACATTTTGTGGATAAAGTTCCGAATAGCTGAATTTTCCGATTTTATTGAAACTTCGTATACTTATGTATTTTGATGCGCTGATTATGAATATGATAGTGAAAATTGGCGACTAAGCGATTTTCACGGTGAAAACCATAAAAAAACGCCATAAAAATCATGTTTTTTGCGTTTATCTCAGTAAATACGCAGAATATCGAAAAAAGTTTTAAACAAAAGTTTTAGCTAGTATAAAAATACATCTTTTTTGTGAAATACACTTTTTGCCTAAAACCATAGTTTTCTGAGAAAAAGAGGATTGCGTTGTAAAAACAAGAAAAAGACGAAGAAAGTTACGGAAATGCGTTCGGTCACGTTTTTTGCGTGTATGTAAACCAATACGCAAAATATTATCAAATATTGGAAACAAAAGTTGTACATCTAATCGAGTTACACATATCTTGTCTGTAAAATTTTTATCTACAAGTAATAGTTTTCGCGAAAATTAGTGGTACATCGATTATCATGGAAAAAGCCCCTTAAAAATAAAGGTTTTTTTGTGTTTAGATTAGTCAATATGCAAATTTTCGCAAAATCTTTGAAACAAAAGTTGTGAACCTTATCGAGATACACATTTTCGGTTGAAAGTATTTTTTCATACGAGTGATAGTTTTCGAGAAAATTATCGATACATCTGATAAAATTTAACAAATTTTAGTGCAATAGGCGACAGGTCTTTCTCCACCATCCGTGCTCCTACTACTAACAGGCGTGTGTTTTATGCGTGCATTCATTATTTTCGAAGGTTTCTTCTCTCGAGTTCTAAGCAAGATGAATGAAACATATAATATTTTCAGTCTGAGTATGATTCTTCAAAAAAGAGAAAAAACACTTCAGTGGTTGAGACAAATTGAACTCATTCCAACTGAACGGTTTTGCGCAAAACACAAGAAAAAAATGACTCTTTTAGAATCTGAAATGACTTGAGGCCAGTTCTTGTGTTATAAAGCAGGTAAGTATCGTCACACAAATACCTTTGCGGAAAATACGTGGTTTGAGAGGTGTCACATTTCCGCAGCGTCATGTATGCTTATTTTTTATTGTTTCGCTGTAGGCTTCAATTTCGAACAAACCATCCGGGAAAGTAGCATTGTCGAAGGTCAGTCGATTTCGCGAGAAACTGTTGCAGACCGCTTCTCTTTTTGTCGGGAGATCTGCATGGTTGCTCTTGACAGTCACTTCGAAGAGGAAGGTCGCATTGGAGGTGTCGGAGAAGTAGTTGAAATAGATAAGTGCAAAATCGGCCGTCGAAAAAATGAGAAAGGACGGATAGTTGAAGGATCATGGATCCTCGGAATGATTCACAGAGGTCATCCTCATAACTATCGGTTGGAAATCTGTCCCGATAACAAGAGAGATCAGGCTACTCTAATCAGATTAATAAAAAAGCATGTAGCAGAAGGGACAGAGATTCACACCGATTGTTGGAAGGGCTATGTCAATCTCGAAGATCATGGATTTGTTCACCAAAGTGTTAATCATTCCGAGGAGTTTGTGAATAGCGATACCGGAGCACACACTCAAAACATCGAGTCATCTTGACGGTGGATGCGACAATTCCTCTCACGAGGAGGAGTGCACAAGAGCAATCTTGCAGATCACCTCTGCGAATTTTTGTGGCGGCGACGGCTCAAGAAAATAGATGCTGATCCATTTAAAGACCTAATCGCAAATATTAAAGTATGCTACCCTGGCCACTGATTATAATCAGAATTCTCAATTGAAGTAAATGCAAATATATTTCGCAATAATAAAATTAAAAAAAAAAAATTAATTAAAAATATTACAAAATATAAAAAAAATGTTCTTCAAAATACTCCAACCTTCCCGCGGTGAAGAACGTGAGTAGGTACCAAGCCGAAACCAATGGAGATACAATGCAAAAACAAAGATCTATTGTACAGGCTGGTGGATAAACAATATTATACCTGCGATCAATCACAGGGGTGCCTTTCCGCCCCCACGATAGGCTGGAAAGGAGGTCGTGTGTGACTTAAGTTATTTATGTGACCTGTCACAGGGATGCCTTCCCGCCCCCACAACACCTGGGAAAGAGGGCCGTGTGTGACCTAAGTTATTTCTGTGACCTGTCACAGGGGTGTCTTCCCGCCCCCACAACACCTGGGAAAGGGGGTCGTGTGTGACCTAAGTTTTTTTTTGTGCCCTATCACAGGGGTGCCTTCCCGCCACCACGATAGGCTGGAAAGGGGTAGGTATACGAAGTTTCAATAAAATCGGAAAATTCAGCTATTCGGAACTGCAACCCATTTTGTTGCAACTGTTGTCGTTTTTCCATAAACGTAATTTGTTCATTTTTAATGCTTTTTTACGATTTCACCCAAAAATACGCATCCTAGCGTAAAGTGGTGCTAAGAAAATTTGTAGATGTACTTTAGGCGAAAATTTTTGCGTTTCGTGTCGTTTTTCCAACAATTTAATTTCTTTATTTTCAGTCTTATTTTTAACGATTGAAAAAAATACGGCGCGTTCCATGGAACAAATGATGACGTTTTTTCGGAAAATTATATTTCTTGTATTTTTAATGTTATTTTTCACGATCAAAACAAAAACTAAGCATCCTTTTAAAAAATAATTAATGTCAAATATGTAGCTCATTTTTGGGTGAATAAATGTTGTCTCTTCATTTACTTTGTGTCTTGTGTCGTTTGTCTAAAAATACTATTTTTCTATTTTTAATTCAGTTTTTTACGAATAAAACAAAAACTACGGGTCCTGTCAAAAAGTGATTTGTGACAAATTTGTAGACCTTTTTTGAATACACAATTTTTGTCTCATCATTTTTTTTCGTATCTTGTATAGTGTGACCGCAAAATAGATTTTTTTTTTTCAAGAAAATTCGAAAAGTTGTTAAGATAATCTTGTAGAGTATTTAAAATGCAACTCTTTACGTTCCCTGACATTTTTTCACATCGTGAGTGGTTTGGAAATTTTGTAAATGCTATAACTCCGGTAATTTTTTTTATCAAAAAAAGTCATAAGGATAAATTGTTCGCCTTTTTGAGTACTACTAATAACCGTAAATACACAGGCAGACACATTCGTGAAAACCTGTTTTTCGGGTTCAAGGGGTCTCAAAACGTGGACATTCGACAAGAACAGGGGGGGGGGGGGTCAAAATTTTAAAAAAATTTAAAACCTTTTCTGATCAGAATGTGAAAAATTAGTTTTTTTTTATTTGCTAACTACACATATTTTGAAAACATTTAAACATGTGCCTGCTTCAATTTTAATCGAAGGAACTTGCCATTCCTTTGCAAACACACAAAAAAAATTTTCGTTTCTTGTAAGAACTTAAAATTGTTTCAAAAAGGCCCACTGCAATATACAGTATATTCTGAATTGAAAAAAGTCACTCAGAATTTTGGAAAACAAAGCTTCAAATTTTCAAGTGTCAATATAAACGATTGGCCCTTTGCAGCAAGTATTTGCTAGGAAACAAGGGTGCCAGCTAAGGGTTAATGGCAAATTTTTCTGTCTTGGAAGATCTTGAGAATCAAATAATCTTTATAATTCAAAGCGCTCAAATTTGATAGAATTGGAATTTAAACGTGACCAAGTATGAAAAACATTAGATTAAAAATTTTCAAGTATGAACAGTAGAGCGGAGTGAAAATTTCTTTTTTCTAAACTTGAAATCGGTTAATATCTTATGTTTGCTTTTTGGACTTTAAAATAAAAATAAAATATCCTATTGTTCAAGACATTATAGGGATATTTTGCATTTTTAGTTTTTGCCTAGGGAGCGCGTCTGTTGAATCTCGCGCTTCGCGCTCGATAATGTATTTACCTGGCGCTACGCTCTCGGCCCTTCTGTCCTTCTCCCACATTTGTGCACAGACCTTTTAAAATCAAAGGTCAAACCATCGACAAGTGTCATTTCGTGATTGTGAATTCTCTTTCGTTAAAGCTCTATTGGCATTAACGAACATATTCTCATCACATATCTCGTGCTTCGCGTTCCAATAGGGCTGAAGTTCGAGACGTCTGAGAATGGCGGTTCCACACTAATTTTGTCGAATTTTCAATTTTTTATATTTTTCTTGCATAAAATTGTAGAATTATGTTTATCCAAAACATTTGCACTTTCAGTTTTTCGAATTTCGCAGAAAATGACAGTAACAAAACCAATTTTTACAAAAATCTACATTTTCTTCCAAACATAGATAATTTTTCTGGTTTTTTAATTTTAATTTCGACACACATTATTCACGAGGTGTGAAAAAGTTAAAAATTAATGTTCCATCTCAGGAAAGAGTAAGATCCGAAGAAACGTGCCAGTAAATAAAATTAAAAAAAATTAAAAATCCATTGAGCGGACGGGGATTAAATTGGACCAAAGGTGCCACGGAAATGGTAAAAAAAAACCCTCATACGGGCAATTTGAGGGTGGAATTTAAAATTTGTGCCAATTTTAAACTAGATATTATTAAAGGTATCACCTTCAGTAAATAAAATAAAAAATAAATAAAAAATCCATGGATCTATGAGAACAAAAAAACAATTTTGTCGTTGAACATTTCATTGCAGCTTGTGTCATTATTCCAAAAAACTAGTTTGTTCATTTTCGATGTTATTTTTGACGATCTAAACAAAAAACACGCATCCTATCAAAAAATAATTTAGAATGAATTTGCTGATCTTTTTTAGTTGAACAACTTTTGTTTATTAATTTTTTCGTACCCTGTATTGTTTTTCCCGAAATTCAATTTTATTATTGTGACTGTTATTTTTTTAGATTAAAACAAAAAATACTTGTCCTATCGAGAAATGATTTAGAATACATTTGCAGATCTTTCTTGGATGGAAAACTTTTGTTCATTAATTTTTCTCGTAGCTTGTGTTTTTTGTCCAAAAATTAATTTTTTAATTTTTAATGCAGTTTTTTTACGAATAAACAAAAACTGCGCATCCTATGAAAAGAATCATAGTCGATTTGTAGATCTTCTCAAAGTGCACAATTTTTGTGGATTTTCATTTTTTCGTGTCGGACATAGTTTGATCACAAAACGGACTTTTCGATTTTTTTGTTGTTAAAACCAGAACCACTTGTAAGAAAAGGCTGGTTAATGAACTCGATTGTTTTTCAGTCCCTGGAAACGTGTGCCAAAGCACAGCCTAATCTGATCAGTTTTTCAAAAGTTACATGAAAATTACTTCCCATTTTAATGAGAATTTGAACAATTAAAAATATTACCGCTGGTATTCATTAAGTGTGTCATTAGTTTAAAACATCATGTATAAAATCTCACTCTGTCTCTAATGTAAGTTATCTTCCAATGTAAACTCACCTAGTCACAGGATTTTATGCTAGCGTAAACAAGCTTTCTTGATAAAAGACGAATTATCTTGCCCTTCACCATCAGTTTCATTCCGTGATGACACAGTTTCTTTTAAAAATGGGAGCAGTATTCAATGTCAGTTGCCTAATACTTTGTGCGGTTTTGTCGCAAGAAATGGTGGTTGCATTTGATGATGAGTTAGGTAAGTTAAATAATATTCAATGTGTTCAAAGCGTAAATCAATTTTTACTTGCGCTACTCAAAATTGTACCCATCCGTGCGTCAAAAAATTCTGAACAGTACATCCCAAATGCCACGTCTTCAGAAAAGGTATCATATGGCCAACCACTTCTAATCCGAATTAAACCAAATGATTTTAGAATGATAGGATTCAGGACCCAGTGATAAATATAAGCCAAACTAAAAGAGAATTATCCTAATTTTTGGTGTTTGGGAGGTTCTGACATGACGCGTGTCACGTATCTACTACTATACGTATAGGATTCCATATGGATTCCCGTGTACGTTCCCACATATGTTCCTATATGGGATCCCATATAGATTCCTATGATATATCGTGTCCCAATTTGGCCATCCAACTTTATATAGGAATTCATGTGGATTACTATATAGATCAACATATGGACAAATGCCACGCCTTCAGAAAAGGTAACATATGGTTAACAACTTCTATAATCAGAATTAAACCAAATGGTCTTAGAAGGATATGATTTAGGACCAATTTTTTTGATGGCATTTTCGATAAATAATCCCAAAACAACAAGTACTGTCAAAAATAGTTTAAATTAATTTTATAGGACTTTTTAAGAGCTGCGATTCCTTGTTGAATTGATTTTCCGTATCTCATTACGTTTGATTCCAAATGTAGATTCCCGATTTTCTGAATAGTAGGTACTCTCAATAAATAAAACCAAAATGACAAGTCCTATTGAAAAATGTTTACAAGAAATTTTGTACAACTTTTCAGAAGCATTGGGAAATTTTTTCCGTATTTTGCGTCGTTTGTTTCAAAATTTGAAGTTTAGATTTTTCCATAGTATTTTCAATAAATAATACCAAATTGAAAAGTTTTATCAAAAAAGGGTTGAAACATTTTTGTAGAATTTTTTGAAAGATGAAATTCATTTAAAAACTTTTTCCCGTGTCTCACGTCGCTTGGCTCAAAATATGAATTTTCTATTTTTTTTATAGTATTTCTGATAAATGAAACTAGAACGACATGTAATATAAAAAAATTCAAGAAATAAAGAAACAATTATTCACACCAAATTTTTATTTCAAGTCACGGCGTCGTAAACTACGTCTGAAAACATGACAAAACATCGTCGTATTCTACGTCGGAAACAACTTCGTATATTAAGTCGTTTACTATCCTAATTTCCAACGTAATTTACGACCACGTTTCTGACGTAGTATCCAACACAGTTTACGACGTTAGAGCTTTCAACAGGCTTCTCTTCAAATGATAATAATAAATTACATAACTTGTAAAATTCTTGCAGAATTATCATCAGTTCCTCAAAATCGACAAAAGCGAATGGTGCCTGCAAGCGGAACTATACATGTGCATGATTTGCCACCCTTGCTTGCATACAATCTACGTCAAATGCACTGGCATGTACCCTCCAGAGTCAGGTTAACTGAGGATGATTATATTGTTGGCGTTGGCTTTGCAATACATCCGTATCTTGTCTTGACGCACCGTGATTATATAGGTGACGGGGATAACCTTGGTGTTTCAATGTATCTGCCATATGGAAGAATTTACAAACCTCAACGAGTAGCGGCTGTTCGCATAGACCCAGATGACCAAGTTGCCGTGATTCTACTTAAAGATCCTCTGCTGATGACTGACCGTGTACCTAATGCCTTCGAAGATTATCCGAATACAGCTTTTAATTGGGCTCATCATGTAGTGGAAGAGTGGATTCGTACGCAACTACGGCCTATGCGACCGCTGCTTGCACAAAATCTACATGTATTACATTTTGATCATCCAACCGCAGTCCAGATAACAGGAAGCAATGGTGCACCTACCGGCCCTGGGTTTGCAATACATCCTTATATCGTCATGACGCACTCTTGCTTCATGGAAGGTACTTATGGTGTTGCATTGCGTGTGGGAAATACAGAAGAGCTAAGCCCTCACCGTACACAAATTAACTTCGCGAACGTTTATGAAGCAGTTGACGTAATTTTTCTTCTGGATCCTATCAAGTTAACAAACGATGCATCTTTTGCTTTTTCTGAAGCGCATTATTCACACGAAGCTATTGCTTGGGTTCGTGCTGTGGCAGAAAATTGGATGCATAATATGCTTATTAATCAAAGGAATTGTTACCTTCAGAATTCAGTTTGAATTCGTTTGCTATGTAATTTGTCGAATGAAATGCATTAACGTTACCCGTGAGGTCAAAGGCATTCATTTGAATCCGGGAATAGTAAAACTTGATTTTTGAAATTTCCTGATTTCCACCTGACCAGTTCTTCATGTTCCCTGACCATTAACATTCAAAGACCAGATTTTTAATTTTTCTCTGTGCATAGATTTTAAAGTTAAAATTCCGGAAAATTAAAAAGAATCCTATTAGCCAAAAATTATCTCAAATTTTTTGTAGGTATACACTTTTTCACAGAAAAAAAACAGAACTGAATTTTCGTTCCGGGTAATTTTCAAGTATATAAAGTTGAATTCCTTCACATGGAAACAAAACACGATTCAATGAAGTTGACATGGTAACCATTTCCAGCGTGGTGGGTCAATCTTAACATGTAATGGTAATTTTTGTTGCAGGTAATGATTACTCGGAAATCGCTGTAAAGATTATATATTTTTTGTGTAGTAAATTATTATACACGGGGAAAATTTTTCATTTAAATTTACCCAATTGGTTCGGTAAATGGAGGACATTACTGCATTCAGATAAAATTTACAGTTCTTTAAGGATTTAATACAATACAGAGCTATAAAAAATACAAAAAAGTTGTATAAAATCTCAATTCTATATTCGAAAATTCTGATATGCAGTAATTAATATAATTAAGGATTGTATTATGTTCACACGAGTATATTATAAAATAACGCAAAGTAATGTAAATTTTTATTAAATGAATGGTATAAAGTTTACTTTCGTGTGATGACCGCTAGAGACGTCAACTGACATCAAAACTCGTCAACTCGACGGCCTCGCACTTTAAATTTTCAGCCGAGATTTTTTTCTCGATATTCCAAGTGTTGAGTTAGTCGTGAGTTTCAGTTGTTAGGGATAGAACGCATTGAATGTAGGTTAGGTGTTTCGAAATCCGTCGCAATGTTTTCGATTTTTAATGGCGTTCATATCTTTAAAAAGGTGAAATTATATTGTATGTAATGTATTGTAACTTAATGTCATTACTTACGTTAAATTGTGTATATGTACCTACAATATCATTAAAAATGAAATCGAAAAGAATCATGAAAATTTGCTTCAAAGTTGATAATTAATGAGTAATTAACAATTATAGATCACCCAATTAGAAGCACGCGAAAAATAACTTAAAAGTGGATTCGGTAGCTGTTTAGGACCGTGTATCGTTTTACTAGTGAGCAGTGATCGTGCATCATTTCACTACAATAATTGATTTACTTCCAAGTTAATTCCATACAAACTGCTGCTCTACGACTTATCTGAGATACAATCGACAAGACAACCTATCTTGCCCTTTCAGGATTGCTTACTTTTTCCAAACTACCCTCGCCTTTTGCTTGGGACGTGACAATAACAAAATTGTTTTTTTTTACAGGATACGCACTTTTTTTTAATTATAGAAACAAGACGAAGAAAATACGTATGTTTCAATACTGTTGCGTTTGTTTAATAGTATACGAGGGTGGTCCCAGAAGTACCCGACCTAACAAAGAAAACACACAAAATTTGGAAAAAATATTTTTTTTTTAATCAAACAACTTTATAAAACTTAAGTTAGAAGTTTGAAGACTCTACGTTGTTAAGTATTTGTTTGACAGCTATTAATAGTGAACGCTCTCGGTGAATTTGTAAACATGGAAAAAATTGGTCATCATTATGTGATACAATACATTCATTTAAAAGGTCTCAGTCCAACCAATATCAAAGCCAAACTACATTCTACTTTGTGGGAGTCTACTCCTTCGTTTACAGCAGTAAAGTATTGGGCGGTAGAGTTTAAACGAGGTCTTACGAGATGCCAAGGCGAACATCGCAGTGGTCGACCAAATGAGGTGACCACGCCAGAAATGGTGAAGAAAATCCACAAAATGGTATTGGATGACCGTCAACTAAAAGTGCGCGAGCTAGCAGACATGGTAGGCATTTCAAAAAGTGCTGTACATCGCATATTCACTGAAAATTTGGAGATGAAAAAGCTGTGTGCCGCGTTTGCTCACAATGGAACAAAAACAGCGTCGTGAGAATGTCTCAATCGAGTGTTTGACATCCGTCATCGCGATGGCCAAAATCTAAGAGTTAAAATTCAAATTGCTCCCTTACGCACCCTATTCACTAGATATAGCCCCTTCTGATTATTTTCTTTTTTCAAACTTGAAAAAATGACTCGGTGGTAAAAGATTTGCTAACAATGAATAGGTGGATTCTGCGGTTAATGGCTATTTCGAGGAGCTTGACGGTTCTCACCATAAGCAGGGTATGGAAGCTATTCAACATCACTGGGAAAAGTGTATCGAGCTGAAAGAAGACTACGTTGAGAAATAAATGTATTTTTTTCAATTTTTTTGTGTTTTCCTTGTTAGGTCGGCCCGAGTCATGCATACCATTTATCATCATATCGATAATCGAAAATTCGCCTTGAAAGATGCCTGTGGAACGGGTTGATAATCGAATTTTCGACCCGCTCCACAGGCATCGAATGTCGAATTTTCGATTGAGGTATGATGAAACATGATTAAATGTGCAAGAAAATTGATTGCAACAAAAAAATGATGCTTCTAAAATTATTAAAACAAATTCTTTGATCACAAAATAGACTTAAGAGTGGAATGTAAAATAATGATTGGATTTTTATTTCATAAGAATGAATAATTGGTTTCAAATTTAAAGAAAGGAATACCTTCTTTACCACAAATATGAATTCAAAATAATTTTAAATATTTTTATGCACTTTAGAATTATTATTTGTTGTAAAAAATTATTTAAAAAATCAATCATTTCAAATATGCGCGCCAACGGTAACCAATCCAGTTGTTGACGCGTCGCATGCGCAGTACGTAAAGATCCCAAAATTGGAAGCACTGGTTAAGACAGAAATTTTCTCTATCTTAACTTTAAACGTGTGGTATTGTCCTGGTGGAGCAGCATGTTACTACAATGTGTGATCTCGAAGAACGAGGCGAAAATATAATTAATAATTATTGTAGCAAAGTAACGTAGGAAAGACATATTTTATACATTCTTTGTTGATTCCCTGAACTAATTTATCCTATTCCTTGGAAACTGTTTGAACTCCTAATTTTTTCATGAAAATTTTTTGAATAATTAATGATTCTTGGAAACTTGCAAAGCATCATACAAAAAAGTCACTGGAAAGATATTCTTAGTTAATTCCGTAAAAAATTGAGCCTATTTGTTAAAAAATAGCCAAACTATACATTTTTTCATGGAAATTGTTTAAATTATTATCAATCCTTGTAAATTTACAAAGCAATATAGAAAAAAGTAATCGGAAAGACATTCTTAGGTGTCTCCGTAAACAAATTCTACTAATTCCGTCAAAAATAGCCAAACTATGAATATGATTATGAAAATTGTTGAAATAATTGATAATTATTGGATATTTGCAAAGCATCATACAAAAAAGTCATCGGAAAGATATTCTTAGTTGATTCTGTAAAAAAATTAAGCCTATTTGTTGAAAAATAGTCAAAAGCCTATTCGCCGAAAAATAGCCAAAAGTCTATTCGTTGAAAAATGGCCAAATCTGAATTTATTAATAAAAAATGTTTAAATAATTATTAATTGTAAAATTCACATGATAATATTGTAGGAAAGAGTCATCGAAAAGTTAAAAATAGCCAAACTCCGAATTTGTTCGTGAAAATTGTTTAAATAATTAATAATTCTTGAGAATTTACCAAGCATCATCGAAAAAAGTCATTGGGAAGTTATTCTTAGTTGACACCGTTTTCTTTAAAGATAAATGAGCCAAGGATGAATAAATTTCTTCAATTTTCCAAACTTGATAAAATTCCATTAATGATTCAAATTGTAATGTTTAAAAAAAATAGCACAGGATAAATTCATATTTACAATTGTTTAAGATTGCAATAATAGTTAGAATTAGAAGGACGTTATATTCTTTGAAAATGTAAGTAAAAGTTAAATAAAGTTAAATACTAAACGTTCATAACTTGTAGTGTTTATTATTTCATTAAAAAAATTACTTTTGAAAAAAGTGTGACAATATCATTTGGAAAAGAAACATTGAGAAATGAGCCATAATATTACATAAAATTGTAATTTTTTATTTAAAAATAATTAGCCCAAGATGAAATCATATTTTCAATTACTTAAGATTTCAAAAATAGTTTAAATTTGAAAGAAGTCATAGTCGTCGACTCAAAAAATAGCACAGGATGAATTCATATTCTCAATTGTTCGCGCTGGTCGCAAGTTTAAGCGTGCCTATGGCACACGACTTTTGATGCTCACGCTTCGCGCTCGATAATATATTTATCTCGCGCTGCGCTCTCGGTCTTTGTAGTTTCCCCATATTTGTGCGCAGACCTTTTGAAGTTAAAGGTCAAATCATCGACAACTTTCATTTGGTGATTGTGAATTCTCTTTTTTTGTTAAGCTCCTTAGGAATTAACGAACATATTCTCATCACATAAATCGTGCTTCGCACTTCAATAGGACAGAAGTTCAAGACTTCTGAGTGTGACGGTTCCACATTCATTTTTTCAAATTTTTAATTTTCAATTTTTCATATTTTTTTTGCATAAAAATATCGGATAATGTTGATAAAAAACATTTGCACTTTCGGATTCTCGAAGTTAGCAAAAAACATGAATAATTGTTTGGTCTTTTAATTTCAATTTCGACACAGAAGACGCACTTTCTTGCCCTTCACCATCAGTTTCATTCCGTGATTACACAGTTTCTTTTAAAAATGGGAGGAATATTCAATGTGAGTTTCCTAATGCTTTGTGCGGTTTTGTCGCAAGAAATGGTGGTTGCATTTGATGATAATTCAGGTAAGTGAAAGAATAATATTTGTGTTTTTCGAATGATAAATCCACTTTCACTTGCGCTACTTAAAATTGTACCCACACGGAAAAAATTTATCCGTAAAAAAGTCACGAACTAGTAGCTAGGTCTCGGATATGAGAAAAATTCATCGGATATTTATGTATTTTCGTAAATAACCTACGAACTTTGAGAAAGATTGACGAACTCGATGTGAAAATTCTAAAACGGTTCATCACTTTTTGTTTATGTGAATAATTACAAAAATATTACGAGTGATTGGGAAAAGATTCTCAGAGCACTCACGAGCTTGCCTGACGAATCTGGGAACTCGAAACAAGTCTCCCTGTACGTGGCCCACGCACACACGCGCGGTGCGTGTGTGCGCTCGTATGTGTGCCTCGAGCTCGTCGGATGAGTGGCTAGAAGTTTTATAATACCTATTTTGTTTGGCCTCGATGGCTGCGCGTGTTTACGCACTCCTGGTTTATGTTTAGTAACTTGGTGAGTCAGCAGTGTTTGAGGTTCGAATCTTCTGAGTTGCGAATTTATAAATTAATATAAAATTAAATCGCACAAATAAAATTTTTCCTCTTTTTATTTCAGTCTGAAATTTTCAGGAACTGTTCGTAGGAAATTCGAACTGTTCGTAAGAAACTTCGAAATTTATCCATATATTTCTCATAGAAATAAGGATTTAATGTTTCATTTTTTTATCTCGTATCCGAGAGCAAGCTGAAGTTCGTGACTTCTTCACGGATAAATTTTTTCCGTGCATCCGTGCGTCAAAAAACTCTGAGCAGTACCTACCAAATGCCACGTCTTAAGAAAAGGTAACATATGGCCAACCACTTCTAATCTGAATCGAACCAAATGGTCTTACAGGGTTACAACTTAGGGCCCCGTGATACATATAAGCCAAACAAAAACAAGATTTTCTAAATTTTTGGTGTTTGAGAAGTTCTGACATGATACGTGTCACGTACCTACTACGATGCGTATAGGATTCCATATGGATTCCCGTGTTCTTTCCCACATATGTTCCTATATGGGATCCCATATAGATTCCTATGATATTTCCTGCCGCAATTTGGCCATTCAACTTTATATAGGAATTCATATGGATTTCCATATAGATCAACATATGGACAAATGCCACACCTTCAGAAAAGGTAACATATGGTTAACCACTTCTAATCCGAATTAAACCAAATGGTCTTAGAGGGATATGATTTAGGACCCCGTGATAAATGTAAGCCAAACAAAAAAAGAGATGTTCTAAATTTTTGGTATTTGGGAGGTTCTGAAGTGATATCTGTTACGTATCTACTACTGAAAAATCCCACATGGAGTTTTATATAGGTACTTATATGGAGACCCAGATGGAAATCCTTATGGAAATCCAGATGGATTTCTATATAAAATCGTATTGACGAATTGGGTCAACAAATGGGATAGGGACCTATGCGGGGAAATAACTGCACTTTCCTATAACAGCTACTGTTGTTTAGTAGTTTTTCTGTTTCTTCAAGATTGTCCAGTATAAAAGTAATGTTCTTGAAACTGATTTATTAAAAAAAATTGCGATCCCATGTACGATTGCATGTGGGACTAATTCCTATGTTTGCACACATACGCAGCGATATAGGAATCCATATGGATTTTTGTATAGGTCCCCATATGGGTTCCTATAATTAATCCCTATGTGAGAATTTTCAGTAGGTAAATTCCAATTTCTAGCTCTAAATGGCCATGTATAGTTCTTAATTAGCCATATATGAAAGAAAAAATGTTTGCTCTTTATGAACGGCACCTTGCAGTTAATTCGTGACCTTGTATCCAAAAGCAAGTATGAGCTCGCCTGGGGCGCGCGTCTGTCGGATCTCGAGCTTCACGCGCGATAATGGGTTACCATGCATAGTTTTTGTTACTATATTATCATACCATTAAGCCATTTCCCAGTTTCAGGCGTCATTCACTGCACTGACACTCTTCAACATACATTTCTCATAAACTATTTGTCGCCACACTTTTCTGTCCTGGCATACTTCTCTAGCTTCCCTCACGTCCATGCATTTTTTCATGCAAGCGCTCGTATTTCTATGGCTTCTTATGGCTCTTCGGATTAATGTCTCATTCACAGATTCTAACCATTCTTTCGGCGGTCTACCTCTGGGCATTCTGCCATTTACTTTACCTTTATACACCTGTTTGGTCAGTCGTCCATCTTTCATTCTTTCAAGATGACCGAACCATCTTTACTGATTTCTTTCCCATATGTCAAATACTGTCTCTCCTGTGCCACATTCTTGGAGGATTATCTCGTTTCGGACTTTGTTCATTAGTGTTTAGCTCCTATCCTTTCCTTGACAGGTCCATGTCTAGCTACCGTATAGTACAGTCGGTACAAATATAGAATCATGTATGGCTATTTTAGCTTTTTTTGATATGTTTTTACTTCTGAGAATGGACCCTGCTCTACCGATCACCTTCTTACCCTCATTCATGCCCCTATCCAACTCCGCATCTATTTTTTCGTCGCTAGTGAATAGGCTACCCGGATATACGTAATTGTCAACTTGTTCTAATCTGTCATCATATAGGACAATGCTGCACATTGTTTTCTCGTTTTTTTCCTTTAAACACCATGATTTTCGTTTTATTTACGTGAATTCTGCACTGAAAGAAATAATTCGACGATACACGCATAATTCTGGTTATTCCAACCATAATGTATTGCTCGCTCAGCTACAGCTATACGGTTTGCGTATTTTACCCATACCATAATTGCTAAAGCAATATTACTGCTTGAGTCATATGTTTTAATGGATATTTCCAAACATAAGATGGCTGTAGTAGAACGAATTTACGGCTGCGTCAGACTGAATTTGGTTGGGGTAAATCAACCATACGTAGGCCTGTCTCATCTGCTCCTCTCGTTGAGGAGATCTAAGCATACCATTCGGATAGTCTAATGTTATGCATGTCTGATGTACAGTGCTAATGAGGTTGCATCCTCCATACTGCAGTGCAGTTAAAATTGATTTAAAAATTCGATTTTTTGGTACTTTTGTTATTATTAATGATATAAAACTATAATTTCATTGGAAAGTATTTTTCATAGATATAATATTAATTTTTCAATAATAATATAATATATTGACTGAAAGAAATTCACTTTTGGAGTCAAAAATTGAATTTATTTCATATTATTCATTATAATATTTGTGTATCTGTGGAAAATAGTTTCCAATGTAACTATAGTCTCATAATATTAATAATAACGAAAGTACCTAAAAATCCTGACGTATTGCACACACAAAATTCATATATGATTCTCAAAGATACAAAAATAAAGGCAAATAAATGCCACTTGTTTGTGAAAATAGCTATAGGGTCCAGTCTTATTCATGAACAACTCTTATACAAATTTCGGAGTAAGGCATTCAAAAGCCTCCTTACTCACCTCATTCTCTATAAAATATTACGAAAATAATAATCTACAGTTTGTTTACGCGTTTTCATGCTTCAAACTTACTATAAACGTGAGGTTATGTTTGAGAATTGCATTCAATAAAATATATTTTTGACACATTATAATTAACACTTAACATTAAACTGTGGTATACATTTGGCCAGATTCCATTCTAGCAGTTTGTTTTCTACGAAGTCATCCATAATTAATGTTTAACCACACAAAACTAACAAAAATCGGAAGCCTGTAGACAGCGACTGATGCCGAGTCGACGCGCACCACACCGGTTGATCAATCGCGCACACCATGCGCGCACAGTACAATACATTGATTGGTATGGCTGAATCAAGCAACCAGTCGGATGCCCAATGCAATACATTAACGCAGTGTTGTTTCAAATAGATAGTTAATAAAATTATGTGTTTAATACGGCTATGAAACCGAGGCATAGAATGCTTGTACCTACATTTTAATATTTGGGTATTTTAATCATATTGGTTATTCGACACTTTTCTCAACTATCGTTTCAGTCAAACAAACTTTCCTTGCCACATTAGCCTTGATGATTTTCTTATACGTAGGTGATAATGCTCAAATTCGTATGGCTGAGACAGCACAATTTTCTTTCTTATCTAGTTAGAAATTCTCAAGCAAACTCGGATTGCTACTAGCCTCAAACTATTTCTTTCAGTGTGAGGTCCATGTTCTTCGTGCTTGTATTAAGTTTATTCAACATTCTTTGCAAGGCTTCGATTGATTTTGCCATAACAATCTTGTCATCTGCGAAAGCTAACCCACGTACCCTTGCTGTCTCGAGATCTACACCTTCTTCGTCGAAAATGGCCATCCTTGGACACTTGTCCATGAATGTGATAAATAGCCATGAGGACATAACGCATCCTTGTTTAACGCGTTGCATAATATCGAACCAGTCACTCAGTTTCCCATTCACCCTTACACTCGCTTTGTTACCTGTATATATTGTTTTTATTGTTTGCAGGAGCCATGCATTGATTCCGTACTCTTTAAGGTCTTCCCAAAGTTTACTTCTATTTACCTTGTTAAATGCTTTTTCTAGGTCAACAAATGCACAGAAAACTTTCTTTCCTACTCTCAAGCTTTTCTCTGTGATCTGTCTTAAGCTAAATATCTGATCAGTACATGATCTTCCTGGCATAAATCCACTTTGGACTTCCGATATCTTTTCTTCTGTAATTTTCATCACCCTACGAATAGGTATTTTTGAGTATATTTTACTTACGGTACTTAGTAAGCTGACACCTCTGTAATTACTGCAGTTGCTTTTATCTCCTTTTCTTTTGTATATTGATACGATAATCGCTTTTCTCCAACCGTCTGGGACTTCTCCCATCTCGATATATAAATTTATCAATTCGCATAACCTGTGAGTTATGTACTCGCCACCGTATTTAAGCATTTCAGCGCTAATACTATCTACACCCGGAGCCTTACCGTTTTTTAAGTTCTTAATTATATCTCTAACCTCAGTGAAACAGACTTTTTTAATTGGGTTTTCTAATGCATTATGTTCTATGTGGCAGTTCTATTGCTCTATATCTTCACCTCCAAATAATTCTTAAAAAGAGTCTTTTAAAGCGTCTACTATCCCGTCTGTATCATATAGCATTTCACCTTTGCCGTTTCTCATGCTGACAATCTCTGTATTTTTATTTCCCTTCATCTTTTTGAATATTAGTTTCTTGGTTTCTTCAAAGTCGTTTTGTATTTTCTTCTCTTCTTCTGTTCTGATTTCATCTTTAGTTTTCTTAACTAGTCATTTAACTTTCCTATTTTTGTATCTGTAATCATTTTGGAGCCTATTTCTCTCCTCATCGCTAAGACCTGTGATGTTCAACGTTCTTTCGTACGCTTCTTTCTTTTCTTGTTGGGCTGACTCAATTCCATCATTCCACCATGCATTGCCAGATTTTCTTCCTACAACCGTCGTGCCACATACTTCAATCGCAGTTTTAACAATGATATCCCGTAGTAAAGTCCACGCGCCCTCTGTATCTTTATTGCTTCTAAGCGTCTTCCAGCACTCAGAGAAAAAGTTGTCTTGAAACAAAAGCATTGTCTTCTTGCCTGTTTTGTTTTGAACGAAGTGAATATATTTTTTACACAAACAAAATTATTTGGCTGCAAGAGTAGGTGAAGTTAGTCGCATAAGGAAAATTTTTGCTGCAAATGGATTCCTGTTGAGACAAATGAAAATCCTCTCAACCTTAAATTTGAGAGGAAATTCTATTTACTTCAAGAAATATCCTTTTGTCACAAAAGGACATTTCTCTGAGTGCAAGTTGCCTTATCTATGCGCTCGTTTATCTTATTCTGAAAATCTATTCGCACTTCCGGTTTCTGTAAATTTTCAATTTTTATTCGCGTTTGTTTCGTTTTTCATTTGTTCTCTTTCTTCTCCATCCCCGCCCTAAGTTTCTTTTGGTGACTAAAAGGTAATGACCAGTACTGCGTTCGGAGCCCCTCATGACTGTTGTATCTTTAACTAGTTCTCTTAGTCTTCCATCCGCAATAACAAAGTCAATTATACTGCGGTTATTTCCTTTACACCACGTGTTGATCATTTTATGTCGGAACCAAGTATTTGTAATAAATAGGCACTTTTCTAAGCATAAGCTAACTAATTTTTCCCCGTTATAACCTTTTCTTGTTGCATCCCCAAATTTACCTAGCACCCTTTCCGTATATGTACCCTAAAGTTGGACGCCGACCCATCCGTTCATATCTTCTAGCAGAATTATTCTTTCACCTTGATCGCAAGTACTTATTGTATCATTTAAAGTGTCCCAGAAGGCGTCTTTGACTTCTCTCGGATCGCTATCAACTGGGGCGTAGCACGCTATGATAAATAATTTTCTGATTCCTACCTTCATTATAGCCCAAAACAATCTGGGATATACAAAATCATGATCTTGGAGATGCTGTCTAGCTTTTTCATTCATAACTAAACCAACCTCTTGACTACCTTGTGATTCACTACCTACTCCTGACCATATTTCAAAACCGCCTTTCAATACCACATTTTCTATGTTTCTACTTTCGCAACCCTTTTTCTTCGTCTCAGGTGCACATAAAACATCTAGTTTCCTTGCATGCATAGTTTCTCGTAGTTCTCTTACCTTAAGATCATTCACTCATCTAGCATTCCAAACACCCAGTCTCCATTCATCGCCTGAAACTCGAACTTCACATTTACCGTGTGTATGCATTTTTTCAATGAAAGTTTCAGACCCGCAGTTTTTGCTCAAATCGTAAAAATAAAATAAAATAATTAAATTTTTGGACAAACCAAAAAAGCTATGAAAAAAATTAATAAACAAGTGAGGCTCACACAAGAAAACCACAAATTTGTAAAAAATAATTTTTTGATAGAACGCGTAATTTTTGTTTTTATCTTAAAAAATATCCTTAAAAATAAAAACATCAAATTTTTGAAAAAAAATACAAGGAACGAAAAGCAATAAGAAGACAAAAGTTGTTCAAGCAAAAAAGACCTACAATTTGCAACTAAGTAGTTGAATCGCACGCTGCTTTAATTTGGCTGTAATTTGGTAATTGTGAAATCTCTTTCCTTAAAGCTCCTTCGGCTTCAACGAACACATTCTTATCACATATCTCGTGCTTCGCACACGATTTTTTCGAAAGTGCGAACTTTTCTACGTTGAGATCAACTCTGTCATATCAAATGTATATTCTATTTATTTCCGTACCTCGGTCTGGGACTACTTATTATTCAGATATTGCAAAATAATGCACAAAGTTTATTTTTTATGATTACTTTATTATTTGTTCCTTATTTTGTACTAATTTTTATTCTCAGCTACCCTGAGAAATGTATTATATCAATGAAGTGATATTATTACAATTGATAATATGCATTGATATTGAAACAGATATATTTTTATTGTCTTGTTTTCATAATTCAAAAAAGTGCGCATTCTATTCAAAAAAAAAAAACAATTTTGTTATCAAACATTTTATTGCACATTGCGTCATTTTTCCAAGAACTTAATTCGTTTATTTTCAATGTTATTTTTTACGATCTAAACAAAGAATACGTAAGCTACCAAAAAATAATTTATAACGAATTTGTTGATCTTTTTTAGTTGACATTCATTAAGTGTGTCATTAGTTCAAACATCATGTATACAATCTCAGTATGTGTATCATGTGTGAGTTATCTTTCAATGTGAACTCACCTAGCCACAGAATTTGATGCTAGCGTAAACAAGCTTTCTTTATAAAAAGACGGATCATCATACTCTTCACCATCAGTTTCATTCCGTGATGACACAGTTTGTTTTAAAAATGCGAGCAATATTCAATCTGAGTTTCCTAATACTTTGTACGGTTTCGTCGCAGGAAATGGTGGTTGCATTTGATGATAATTTAGGTAAGTGAAATAATATTCGATGTGTTCAAAAAAAAATCAATTTTCACTTGCGCTACTTAAAATTGTACCTATTTGTGCGTCAAAAAACTCTGAATAGTACCTCCCAAATGCCACGTCTGCAGAAAAGGTAACATATGGCCAACCACTTCTAATCCGAATTAAACCCACTGGTTTCACAGGGATATGATTTAGGACCCCGTGATAAATATGAGCGGTGTTTGGGACGTTCTGACATGACACGCGTCACGTATCGACTACGATGCGCATAGGATTCCATATGGATTCCCGTGTTCGTTCCCACATATGTTCCTATATGGGATCCCATATAGATTCCTATGATACTTCATGTCCCAATTTGGCGATTCAACTTTATATGGGAATTCATATGGATTTTCATATAGATCAACATATGGACAAATGCCACGTCTTCAGGAAAGGTAACATATGGAAAACCACTTCTAATCCGAATTAAACGAAATGGTCTTACAGGGATATGATTTAGGACTCCGTGATAAATATAAGCCAAACAAAAAATATATTTTCTAAATGTTTGGTATTTGGGAGATTCTGACATGACATCTGTTACGTATCTACTACTGCAAATTCCCACATGGAGTTTTATATAGGTACTTATATGGAGACCGGGATGGGAATCCTTATGGGAATCCGGATGGATTCCTATATAAAAATGTATTGACAAATTGGGTCACGGAATGGGATCGGGACCTATGCGGGGAAACGATTTCACTTTCCTATAACAGGTACTGTTTCGCAGTAGTTTTTCTGCTTTTTTAAGATTGTCTAGTATAAAAGTAATATTTTTGAAACTGATTTATTAAAAAAAATACCATCCTATGTAGGATTGCATGTGGGACTAATTCCTAGGTTTTCATACATACGCAGCGATATAGGATTCCATATGGATTATCTTATAGGTCCCTATATGGGTTCTTATAATAAATCCCTATGTGAGAATTTATAGTAGGAAAAATTCCAGTTTCTAGTTTTAAATGGCCATGTATAGTTTTGAATTAGCTCGCCTGAGCGCGCGTCTGTCGGATCGCGCGCTTCACGCTCGATAATGGGTTACCTCGCGCTTCGGGCTCGGATATTTATTCTTTGCACTTCAACTGCTTGAATGAAACTTTGTCAAAAAAAAATCTTAGATCCCAGTATTTCAATGCATCTTCATTTTCGGAATTTTTTACGTGATTAAATATAGTTAAAGATTAAATTGCTGCCATGCATAGTTTTTAATTGGCTATAATATGTATTACACATTTTCATCGCGACACTCGCGCTACATGCTTAATTTTTGTCAGAGATTTTCGAATGTATATTAATTTTCTGGATTACCTCTCAATAAAAAGCTACAATCCCTTCTTCAGACACTCTTCTTCATCTTGTGTTGTTATTTTTGATGGATGAAACAAAATATCCTATAAGTGTTCTTTTAGATTTGTTACCTATCTCGCATCTTTAAGCGGAATATGGGCTTTTCGATTTTTGCATATCAACATCGATTAGTAAATTGAAAACGAGGAGTTTTGTCGAAAAATTGTTCAAAGAAATGTTAGAGGAATTCTTAAACGCTGAAATTCGTGCAAAAACATTTCCACATATTTCGCATCGTGTAGCTAAAAATTTGAATTTCCAATTTTTCTCATAGCATTTTCGATAAATAAACCAAAAATAACAAGTACTGTCAAAACATAGTTCAAATTAATTTTGTAGGACTTTTTAAAAGCTGGAATTCCTTGTTGAATTGATTTTCCGTATCTCATTCCGTGTGGTTCGAAATTTAGATTACGATTTTCTGAATAATAGGTACTTTCAATCAATAAAACCAAAATGACAAGTCCTATAAAAAATGGTTACAAGAAATTTTCTAGAACTTTGCAGAAGCTATTATTGCTCTTGGAGAATTTTTTCGTATTTTGCGTCGTTTGGTTCAAAATTTGAGTTTTAGATTTTCCCATAGTATTTTCAATAAATAAAAACAAATTGAAAAGTACTATCAAAAAATGGTTGAAACCATTTTTTTAGGATTTTTTGAAAGATGCAATTCATTCAAAAACTTTTTTCCGTATCTAACGTCGCTTGGCTCAAATTTTGAATTGTCTATTTTTTTCATAGTATTTCTGATAAATAAAACCAAAACGACAAGTTATATCAAAAAATGTTTGAAATTAATTTTGTGGGACTTTTTAAAAGCTGCAATTCTTCTTTTTAACTTTTTTAATTATATGTCGTCGTTTCGCATAAAATGGGGTATTCGATTTTTGTATAGTCTTTTCGATGGATAAAACAATAACCGCTGGTCAGGAAATGCTGGTTAACGAATTCGTTCTTACCTTTAGGGCCTAAAAAAAGTGTGCCAAAGCTCGATTCGATCCGTTTATTTTTTCGAGAGTTATTGTGCTTACGCACGGACAGGCAAACAGACAGACAGGCGCCATCGCCAAACCTTGATTTTCACCTTCACGGGATCTCAAAACGTGGAGATCCGTTGAAAAAGTGTCTAACACTTTCTCAATCATGAATGATAAGAATGTAAAAAGATGACATTCAGCCCAAGCCTAAGCTTTCCGACACATGGACGTTATGTGGGATTGTCATATGCTATAATTTTTTTGTTTTTCTTAGCTGAGAAAATTCCCTGAAATCCATAGGCTTCAAAATATTGCAAAAAATTAAAAAGAATTCTGAAGAATTTGAATTGGAATTCACAGAATTCAGAGAATTCATGGAATTCAGAGAATTTATGGAATTCAGGAAATTCAGAGAATTTCGAAAAATCAGTGAATTCCATGAATTCCAAGAATTGAGGTAATTTTGAGAATACCAGGAATTCAGAGAATTCAGGAAATCTGAGAATGCAGAGAATTCAGGAAATCTGAGAATTAAGATATTTCAGGAAATTCTTACCATTCAGATGAGTCAGGGAATTCTGAAAATGCAGTGAATTCTGAAAATGCAGTGAGTTCAGAGAAATCGGGGAATTCAAAGAATTCAGGCAATTGAGAGAATTCAGGCAATTTAAAGAATTCAGGCAATTCAGAGAATTCGGGGAATTCCGAGACAGTGGGTGCAAATACAAAATTATTGATAGCAATTATAGCTTTATATTATATATTTTTACTTCTGGCAATGGAGTGGTGCAATGTTGCATACTGTTTTCTCACTCTTTCCTTCCATGAACATAGGAATAGGAGGCGACTAGCCGCATGCTTCCTAACTTGGTCGCGCGGTTTGCTAGTAAGTGACGGTTAGTGGTCGACCATGTTGGTCTGCAGAAACATGGGAAGCAATTGATAGAAGGAAAATAGTCTACTCTTTCTCTCGCAATACCGATTTAGCACACCAAGATGGCAGACGGCTCTGCTCGTACTTTCAACCCAGCTGCGATATGCCTACTTCCCTCCTATTGCTACATCCATTTTTCCTTCAAACACCATAATTTTTGTTTTATTCACGTTAATTTTAAGGGTAATTTTCTTCATGCTGGTACTGAGTCTGCTCAACATTCTTGTCTTCGATTAACAACATATTTATGTAGAAATCTATTTTGATAATGATTATATTTACAGGTTACTAGGAACGTTTTTATTAAATTCAAGGCTATTTTTTATTAAAGAAATAAAATAACAAATATTTACGGCAAATTTTTGTTTTAAGTCACGGCGTCGTAAGCTACGTGTGAAAGGACGACAAAACATCGTCGTATTCTACGTGGGAAATAAATTCGTATATTACGTCGGTTACTATCCCAATTTCCGACGTAATTAACGACCTCGTTTCTGACGTAGTATACTACACAGTTTACGACGTTGGAACTCTCAATGAGGTTCTCTTCGAATGATACTAATAAATTACATAACTTGTATCATTCTTGCAGAATTATCATCAGTTCCGCACAATCGAGAAAAGCGAATGGCGCCACCACGCGGAACTATAGATGTGGATGATTTGCCGCCCTTTCTTGCATATAATCTACGTCAAGAGCATGTAAATAACCCCACGGAAGTCTGGATAACAAGGAATCGTCATTATTCTGGCCCTGGCTTTGCAATACATCCGTATCTCGTCCTCACGCACCGCATATCAATAGGTAGCGGGCGTATCTATGGTGTTTCAATGCTTCTGAAATATGGAAGAAACTACGTACCTCAGCGGGTAGAAACATATTACCCAGACCCAGATGACCAATTTATCGTGATTCTACTTAAAGCTCCTCTTCTGATGGATGACCCTAGACCTGGTGCCTTAGCAAATTTTCCAATCACAGTTATTAATTGGGCTCTTCATGTAGTGGAAGAGTGGATTCGTACGCAGCTACGGACTCTGCGACCGCTGCTTGAACAAAATCTACATGAATTACATTTTGATCATCCAACCGCAGTCCAGATAACAAGCAATGGTGTGCGTACCGGCCCTGGGTATGCAATACATCCTTATATCGTCATGACGCACAGTCGCTTCTTTGAGCGTAATTATGGTGTTGCAGTGCCTATGGGAACTAGAGGACGGCTGAGCCATTACCGTCCACAATTCCCCTTCTCGAACATTTATGAACATGTTGTCGTAATTCTACTCCTGGATCCTATCTTGTTAACACAAGATGCACCTGGCGCTCTTTCTGCTGAGGGATATTCACACGAAGCAATTGCCTGGGTTCGTGCTGTGGCGGAAAATTGGAAGCATAATATGCTTATTAATCAAGAGAATTGTTACGACGAGAATTTAGTTTGAATTCGCTTAATATGTTATTAGTCGAACGAAAGGATTAACGTTACCCGTGAGGTCAAAGTCATTCATTTGAATCCGGGAACAGTAAAACTTGATTTTTGAAGTTCCCTAATTTTTGCCTGACCAATTCTTTATTTTCCTTGACCATTAAAATTCAAAGACCAGATTTTTAATTTTGTAGTATTTTCAACATAGAATCATTAACAAACAGAATAAAAAAATTTCAAATTTATTTGTCGATTTCAACCAAAAAATAAACTTCAACCGAAAACAGTTGAATTTTTAAACCCGGAAAATTCATTTATCAATAAGAAGAAAAATTCTCAACGATAAATATTATAGCTGATATTGAAAATAAAAAATAAACAAAGAATTTCCAACAAAATAGTTGAATTTTCCACCAAAGAGCTGAAATTTCAGAAGCATAATTAAAATTTCAACAATATAGTCGATTTTTTAACCAAATAGTTCAATTTTCAACCTACAAAATTCAATCAGACAATATTTCCTGCTCTGTGCATAGCTTTTCAAGTTAAAATTCTTGAAAATTAAAAAAAAATCCTATTGGCCAAAAATTATCTGAAATTTTTTGTAGGTATACACTTCTTCACAGAAAAAAATATAACTGAATTTTCGTTGCGGGTAATTTTCAAGTATATAAAGTTGAATTTTTTCGCATCGAAACAAAACACGATTCAATGAAGTTGGCATGGTAACCATTTCCAGCGTGGTGGGTCAATCTTAACATGTGAAGGTAATCTTTGTTGCACATAATGATTACTCTGAAATCGCTGTAAAGATTACTCTTTTTTTGTTGGTAGTAAATTATTATACACGGGGAATATTTATTCAATTGAATTCACCCAATTGGTTCGGTAAATCGAGGACATTACTGCATTTAGATAAAGTTTACAGTTATTCAAGGATTTAATACAAAACAGAGCTATAAAAAATACAAAAAAGTTGTGTAAAATCTCAATTCTAAGAGTGAAAATTCTGATATGCAGTAATTTATATAATCAAGGATTGTATTATGTTCACACGAGTATATTATAAGATAACGAAAAGTAATGTAAATTTTTAATAAATGAATGATATAAAGTTTACTTTATGTTGATAATGTTAATAATGTGAAATTTACCAGCCGTCAACTTAATAAAAATTTTAAAGAAGATACTTTTCCAATTCGGAAAAAAATTAAATACTAATATCTCTTCCGTTTTTTTTCAAAGAAGTGTCCATAATCTACACGTACCGGAAAAATCTAGCTAATTGTACCGAAAAATTCGGTACTATAGAGTGTGCGCAAAAAAGCTGAAGCCATGTAATTTGAAATTTGCAGGAAGTTGTGGATGTCATTGGTGCAACTTCACACGGCAACTGCGCGACAAAATATAAATTTTAGAAAATATCTTTTCCTTTAGAATACGCGTTAAATTAAATTTTTCAACTTCCTTTGAGTAAACATCATTAAATACCCAAAATACTTGAAATCATTAGAATACTGTTGAGTTAGTTTGAACTTCTGCATATCTTTTCAATTTTATGAATTCTCTTGAAATCTTCACAAAACAGGATGAATTATTTAACTTTCCTTGGGATACTTTGAATTCTGTAGAATTCAAAGGATTTCTTAGAATTCACTTGTACTCCTTTGAATTATTTGAAAGTTTTTCCGAATTCCCTTGAAATCTTTCGAATACACGATAATGTATTTTTAATTTATAAATGTTATTTGTGTTCTCTGAATTCCCTTAATTATTATAAATTCTCTGAAGTATTTGATTTTTGCGAACACCTCTAAATTATCTGCATTCTCTTGAAAACATTAAAATAGACTTTGAATTAGTTTGAATTCCTTTATATCTTTCGAATTCACTGAATCTTTCTGAATTCCTCTCAAACAATTCACTTATCTATGATTCTTTGATTTTTTTATTTATTTGTAATTCAGTTCTAATTAGTCAGTTGATCGTACCTCACTGGTACACGAATGTACGAACAATTTCCAACTTATTATTTCCTGGGGTACAATTATATCTATGGATACATCTCCAAAGAATGATTTTTGAACATCCTTCACGATCGGTTTTATTTTACTTTAAATAGATTGAGACCGATTCAGTCCTTATTAGATGATTACTCATTATAATGAGTCACTTAATCGCCTGATTAGAATTATTCTTACTGATTACTGGAACTTCTCGATTTCAGAAAATAATCCATTACTTCCGGCGACATGATAGGAATTAATTTCCGGATGAACTATTCATCAAAGTAGAATTAAATTCGACTATTTGAATTTGATTTGAATTTTTATGAAGCTCCATTGATCGCCTTTTCTGAACATCTTTGTTACATAAATGTATTACATTATATTGTTTTTATATCAGAATTTTATTTTTAAATTTCAAGAGTAAGAAAAATGTAACACTTATGTTCATGGGGAAATTGAGCACAAACGGTTAATTTCTTCTATTTCTATGAAGAATTTGAGCTTCTCTTTGCATATTGATCATGTAATATGATGAATTTTACTTCACAAATTTACACTTTCGAAAGAAAAATGGAAAAATCTGGAATTTACAGGGTATTTCAATTAGTCCTGGCTCGAATCATCCTGTGTTGGCTTTGGTCGCAGGATTTTTCTACTACTACTAATTGTGAATAGCGACTAAAAAAACCTTTATACATTCTATTCGTGATGAGAAGGTATTTGTTTTACGTGAAAAATGACTTTCGCGGATTGCATCAAATGTCGACGTTTTGAGCACCCCTGAGTCAGCAACAATATATAAATTATAACGCCACCAATTATACACGAGCGCATCACCGATCTTCTCTGGGTTTGAAGCTAACTCAATAAAATGTGCTACGGTCGGTAATATAGAAACCACAAGATACTTAAAGTATTACCATGGAAAGATAAGAACTGTCGATAAGTTAACCATGCTCGATTTCTGAGACTGTAATTGCAGACTCTACCGCTATAAGATAATCATGATTCATTTCTATTACCATACGAATGTATTTAGACTCCCAAAAGTTTAAAGCAATAACAATGACAAAGTCAAATCCAAACCTATGGAGTACGAATACACTCGTGTGTGTGTGAATTAAATACTAACGTTAGCAATACAAATATATGTATCGTAATTGTTATAAGTGTGTCAAGGCCAAGTAACCAAAAGCTTCTGTCGGACCCTTTCCAGCGTAGAAATGTACATGTAAGTGTATTTTATGTAATTCTTAACTCTGTTCTTATTCTGTACAATGAATCAATTGTTAAAGCAACTATCTATCACTTATTTAAACACTAAAAACTGACACAATCCGCGTAGGGGTGATAAGTGACACACAAACCCACAAACCAATAATTGGTCAGGTCTTATCAGCCTGACATAATCAGCACACTGGTCTCTCTCTCTTTTCCTATTTTCCATACTACCCTCGCCTTTTGCTCGGGACGTGACAATAGGACGCGTAGTTTTTGTTTGAATCGTGAGAAATAACATTAAAAATAAAAAAAATTAAATTTTTTTAAAAACGACCCAAGGTAGGGGAATGAAAGGTTGGACCCTAGTCAAGGTTGAACCATCGTGATTTTTTTCCGTATTTTACACGCGACATTTATTAATCAGCGTGTCAACACTGCTTAAGGTAGTACCAAACTTTTGCATGAGTTTGTCTATCCAAAGCTCGTTCGTGAAAATTGCAGTGCTGACTTGTCGTTTTCCGAAACACAAAAAGTTTTTCATTGACCTCTGAAAAAGGCTAATAACTCGAATCCAAAGCATGGAACCCTCATGGTAAGCATTTGTTGGTGTCATGTAATTCATAATTAACAACGTGCTATGGGGGTTACTTTCTTTCATAACTCGTTTGGCTGCGGCGTGTCACAATGTGGTAATAATGCATGTTTTCAAGGTTGGACCACCCAAATTTTTTTTTTTCAGCGAAGATATTGTAACATAATAACAAAAATAACATTATATAACTTGAAAACGATGCCGCAATGTTGCATCAGGCACAACTCTATTGCGTGCTTTGAATGCAATAGAGAAGTGTATTTAAAATGCGCAAATATCACGAGGTTTGTAAAAATTGTGAGTCAGAATGAGTCATTAAGATTTTTTTGCTCTATTTCGATTAAAAAATAAAGAAATGCATTGCCCTTTTTCGTAGAAAATGTTCTTACATTAGTTTTTGGGGGTGGTCCGACCTTGAATACATGGGTCAACCTTGACTACATTTTTTTTTATATATTCTTATTTTTCTTTCAGTCGAAGTAATTTCCTTCTAAGTCACAAAATTTGTAATATTTTAATCTAACATTCGTGCTCTATTAAAGTTCCTACTGGAATTATTTTTTAAACAAAAGATATGGACAAGAGTCAAAACTATGTCCAACCTTGACGACATTCCCAAACGAAAAAAAAAAATGGATACAGGAAAAATGTTTACCCAAAAAGGATCTACAAATTTGTTATTAATCATTTTCAGATAGGACGAGTAAATTTTCTTTTAATAGTAAAAAATCAGATTAAAAATTAAATTTGTGAAAAAACGACACAAGAGACGAATGAAGTGAAGTGACAAAAGTTGTTCAACCAAAAACGATCTACAAGTTTTGTTATGAACTCTTGTTATAAAAATATATTAAAAATAAAAGAAATAACTTTTTGGAAAAACGACTCAAGCTACAATAACATTTTATTTAACAAAATTTTTCTCCTGAATTATATCTACAAATTTTCTTCAAACCATTTACGCTAGGATGCGTATTTTTGGTTTAAATCAGGGGGGTGACTCGCCATACAAATGCGCTGTGTCAGTTTTGTGAAGGATGGCAGAAAATGAAACACTGGCGCCACTAGCGCGACGCCCTACATTTGAATTAGAGCTGATTAGAATCATGGGAGATTTAGTATTTTTCGCCCTTTTTGTAATATTTTTGACGTATGTGGATAATTTAAAAACTTTGAGCTTGAATTAAGCAAGAATTAACTGTTTATAGGATTAAAAAAAATATCTAGGATTAAAAAATAGACCTTACATACACTGGAAATTACGGTTTTTAATTTTCAAGTAGAATAAATATGGTAAAATATAAAGATTACGTCTTTAACGTTTAAAACAAATAAACTAAATTTTCTGAAATGATAATATATAAAAATAGTTTTCCTATTTGTAACGCCTTGAATGATCTTAATGTATTATTACATTATAATAAAAATATACAAGAAATTATAAAAATCATAATTTTTAATATTCAGTATATTGTATTGATCGTGAAACGACTGAAAAGATTATCAGTATTAAAGCTATGTTCATTTCTTTTGGAAATAATTTTTAAAGCGTTAGAAAGATTGATTATTGCTAGATAAGGATCAGAGTGAAGATCTGGTTTATTAATTCAAAGAAAACTGTTTCTATTTAACGTGAATGAATTGTCGTTTATTGATTGTCAATTATTCTACTTGCACACACTTTGCTTAATTTAATATTTTCCAAGTTCTAAGAGTTCGCAAAATGCTTATCGCGTACGCGTGCCGCTCGCTTCTCTCTCTTATCTCGCACTGAAAATTCGCCCGCTTTCGGCGATCGATAAAGTGGAAAAGAAGGCATACGTCACACACACACTCCTATTAATTAGTGCTTCCAACCGAGTACTTATTCATTAATTAAAGCATGCGTGAACATACCGCCCGCCTCGTTTCAAAGAATTGAAACGAAATTGATCTAATGATAGACAGAAAATGATTTTGTTTATAAATTAGGAGTATAAGGATAACAATTTCATTAAATAATTAATTTAGAACCCAAACAATTTTTAACACAATTTTGATTATAAAGGAGTATATTTTACCAGTAATTTTTTATATTCATCTTATTAAAATTAATGATTATAATGTGCCAAAATATTTATAAATATCTATGCGTAAATATAAGACGGCTATGCCGCCCGCCGTGACAAATTAATTTCAACTCTCATAGTTCCTTATTTTTATGTATAGGTAGGAGACATACTTGTCCAATAGGTCAATCATAAGTACCTTTGGACGTCTTGACAGTAATCGATCGTACCAAATTATCTCTACCGGGATGACAAGCATTAACGCGACCCAAATTCCATTTACAAGGAGGATTATCCTTTTCTCGTAAAAGAACTATATCTCCTACACGAATTTTCGGACTGGGTTTTTGCCATTTATACCGATTGTGCAAACCTGAAAGTATTCTAGAGACCACCTTCGCCAGAGAATTTCATTGTAGCGTTGGACCAACTGCCATCTAGACAGACGATTTTCTGTCAAATCAAGAACTGATTGTTCTGGAACCGATAACAAAGGTCAACCTATAAGAAAATGACCTGGAATCAAATATGACAAATTGTCCAGATCATCTGATGCAGCTGACAAGGGTCTAGAATTAAGGCTCGCCTCTATTTGGCAAAGGAGTGTTGACAACTCTTCTATAGTGAGTTTATGATCACCGATTATACGATGCAGGTGATTTTTTACACTTTTAACACCTGCTTCCCATAGCCCTCCGAAATGAGGGGCAGCAGCAGGGTTAAAATGCCAATTTATATTTTCTTCTGTGAAAAAGTTTCGTAGCGTTTCATCTTTTTTGAGGTTTTGAAATGTTCTTTTTAATTCCTTATCGGCACCTTGGAAATTGGTACCGTTGTTGCTATACAAATTGGAAGGGATTCCTCTGCGAGCTACGAATCGTTTAAATGTAGCCAAAAAGACTTCAGTGGTATAAGCACATACCAGCTCTAAATGTACGACTCTAGTGGCAAGGCATACAAACAGAGCTATATATGTTTTAAGGGCTTTGTAACCTCTACCCATACCCAATTTAACTAACATTGGGCCCGTGTAATCGAGACCAGTATGTTCAAAAGGTCGAGATCTAGTCACCCTAGCAGAAGGGAGTTCACCCATTATTTTAGAAGGAACTTTCGCCTTGTCGCGAACACAAGGAATGCATTTATTTACAGTACTTCGAGCGGTATAACGTGCTTCAGACTCCAATAATTTTGCCTGAGGACATGTAGAGTTTGTTGTGGACCCCCGTGCAAGGTTCTCTGATAAGCTTGCTCTATTATTAAATCTGTGACGCGAGTTTATGGTAAAATGATTGGGTGCTTGGCATCGTAGGAAATAGGAGCATTTTCTAGACGGCCTTTTAGTCGAAGAAGTCAGTCACTATCCAAAAAGAGCAACAAACCAGCTGTGATTCTAATCAATTTTCGCCAAGTAGACACTCTTTCGGGAAGTTTGTCCAATGGTGATGGCTCAATTTTAACGGCTTCTTGTGAGCAAAGTGAGCCAACTCCAACCAATCCAGTTGTCGACGCGATGGATGCAGTGTGAATGGATACGAGAGTTGGGAGTACCATGGTTGATAGCAATTTCGGAGTGAGTGCATTTTCAACGTCAATTAAATTTGATGCTTTCAAGGGATTTAGGGTAAAGGCGTAACTGGACGTTTATGTTTGAAATCTTACAATTCAGTGTGGCACCGTGCCGTGTCCTTAGCCTTTCGTGCTCCAAAAAATATATTGTGAATGTGCACTGTTTTTGCATATCAAATTATGTCTCATACACCTCACTCTCCACAATGAATAAAAAATGCTTTCAGAATTCATGTATTTCATATACATTTTCAAGTTTTACAGGTTCCACTCAATTTTATAATTTTCAGTCTCTTATAAGAGAGAGACTGGAATAAGTAGGAAAAGGACAACAAATTTAGATAATGTAGGATAATCAAATCGGCCCCTCAAGATGGCCAGGTCGACTGTGCGAGGAGATCAAGTCGACTATCTGATATGACCAAATCGACCTTCTATGATGAGCGATTCGACCCTTTATAATGATCAGTTCCGCCATCTCTCATAATCGGTTCGATTTTCTATGACGTTTGAGTCGACCGTCCTAGATGACCAAGTCGACACTGTGAGATGATCGATTTGAACCTCTTCTTTTAACCTTCTAGAGATAGTCGCTTTAGCCATCTTCAAGGGCTGTCCTATAGTTGACCCTGCAATATAGTCTGTCTGCACATCTGCATGGCTAAAATGACCTTCCATTTTTCTGCGTGTTGCCACCATAACGTGTGTTTTATCAATTCCTCTGGAGTGAGACCGCGAGAGAGACAATCCACAGGATTCAAGGACGTAGGAACGTGTTTTCATTTGGCGTCCGGGATCAAAGTGTCAATTAAGGCTACCCTGATGGCAACGAAAGTAGGCCAAGTAGGTGGCACTTTATTTAACCATGACAATACAACTGTGGCATCTGACCAGCAATTTAAGGGTACTTCGGAAAGATTCATTGATTTCACTACCTTTTGAGTCAGTTTTGCTAGTAATACTGCGGCACAAAGTTCTAAACGTGGTATACAAACAGTTATGAAAGAAGCCGTTTTGGACTTCGCCATTAATAGAGAAGTTTCAACCTTTTCTGTGTTATCAATTATTTTCAAATAAACGGCTGCCCCATAAGCTTTATTAGAAGCGTCTGCAAATCCATGCAATTCAATAGATTTTAAATTAGAGCTGAGGTCATTCGAGCGCGATATCGAAATTTTCTCAAGTAGAGGTAAACTTTTGTAATACGCATTCCACTTATTATTTAGATCTGCTGGGTGTATATCATCCCAGTCGATCTTTTTTAGCCAAAGTTCCTGCATAAAAATTTTTGATACTATAATTACAGGCGCTAAACACCCATGTGGATCAAATAAACGAGCTATCAAGGAAAGAACTATTCTTTTAGTAACAATTTCGATGTTTTGAATATTGATTAAAAACAGAAAATTATCCGATTTCGGACACCACAGTAAGCCAAAGACGGATTTAGCATCGTCCTTAAACTCCCCAAAAGTTACTGTTTTATTTTCAAAAGAGGCATTGTTATGTATTATCAATGCAGGGTCGTTAGACGACCATTTTCGAAGAGGAAGTCCTCCTCTAGCTAAAAGCTCTATGAGTTCCTTTTGTAAATGAAGACCTTGTTCTAGAGTATCTGCTCCGAATAAAACGTCATCGACGTAGAAATCATTTTTAAGAATTTCCCTAGCTTCAGGATAATTACTACCTTCATCTTCGGCTAACTTTTTTAGAACTCTGTTTGCTAAGAATAGAGCCGACGCCGTTCCATATGTGACTGTCATTAATTGATAGTGTACTATCTTCCTAGAAGGTCCTTTATGGCAAACTATGCGTTGCATATCGATATCTCTAGGATCCAACAAGATTTGTCTAACCATTTTGTTTATATCAGCCGTTAAACCAAATTGAAAATTTCTCCATCGAAGAATAATGGCTGTGAGATCATTATGAAGCTTTGGGCCTACTAAGAGAAGGTCATTTAATGATTTTCCTGAAGAAGTAGGACTAGAGGCGTTAAAAACTACCCTTACTGGAGTAGAAGTATTTGATTCGCGTACAACAGTGTGATGAGGCAAATAAACCGGAGGACAACTCAGAAGAGTTGTTTTGCCTGAATTTGAAATTTGACGCATATGACCTAAATTTTCGTATTCGTCTAGAAAAGTTTCATAGCTTTTTGCTAAATCAGGATTTTTAGCTAATCGGCGTTCAACGCCATAGAGCATAGATAAGGGTCGAGGTAAAGATTTACCTAGAGAATCAAAAGATTCCTCTTTGGATGGAAGCCGTACCACATAACGGCCCTCTTTTGTACGCCAATGCGTTTTCATAAAATGAGTTTCGCAACGTTGCTCCTCATCTGTCAACATTGATTGTTGCGAAACTTCCTCAAGCTCCCAAAACTTTTTTAAATCAAAGCTCAATTCCTGTTGAGTAGAAATACGATTTATTTTAATGTGGGATTGTGTTTCAGAATTTGCTGTATTTGGACCCGAAAGAATCCATCCAAAGACTGTGTGTTGTGCTGTAAGAGAACCAGGAGGTCCTTTACATAACCCTGGCAAAAGAAACGAGCCATAATAATCTGCACCGATTATCAAATTAGTTTGTTCACTACTCAAGGGTGTAGGATCCGCGTAATCTAGATCACGAAGGTGATCCCATTCAGAATTTAACTCTATCTTTGGAGGGTTGTAATTAATCAACTGTGGTAAAACAAAAGCAGAAATAGGGTATGATTCATTTTGATCATTTGTAGGTGTGATAAATAGATTCACTTGAGATCTTGACACCCCAATCAGAACATTCGCGGAGGCAGTTACTTTTGTATTTACGGGAAAGCGCTTAGGACGCAAATATTGCACCAAAGATTCGGAAATAAATGTAGCATCGGAGCCTTGATCTAAAAACGCTCGTACAATAATTTTTCTTCCATTGTGAGCGCGAAAAACGACTTTGGCAGTAACTAATAATGTTTTTGTACTCTGAAAACATCTCAAATTAACCGAAGAATTAGTAGACATAGTATTGCATGATTAAGCTTCTACAGTTTCATTCACTTTTTTATCAACATTGCTATTTGACTCAACAGAATTACACTGTGTCGATTGATTTGGATTAGAATTTATTTTGCTAGAAGATTTTTCAGAAGAATCTGGGGCGATAACTCGGTATGCATTAACGTATGATGAGCTTTTTTACATTGAAAACAAGATATTCTACTTTTACAGCTTTGGCTTCGATGGCTATATCTCAAACATCTAAAACAGAGCTTATGCTCCCGAGCAGTTTCCTTACGCTGAGGTACTGTATATTTTCCAAAAGTTTGACAGTGAGATAGATAACGATTTCCACCACAACAGATACATTTAGGGCCATTGGAAGTCGTAGTGCTATGTGATTGCGCAGAGGATCTCCTTGCTGCGAAAGAATTCGTATTACTTACATTTTTTGAGTCTTTTTTGGACATATTAAGAGCTTCTAAAGTACGAACTCTAGTATCAAGAAATTAAGCCAAATCGTCATAAGCAGGATAGGTTGTACTATTCGAGAGATTTTTCTCCCACTCAGCTACGGAATTTGTATGCAACTTATTCAAAAGCAAGTAAACTAAAATGTGATCCCACTTGTCAGTAGGGCATCCTAAATTTTTGAGAGCCATAAGGGCTTCGTTCGTAGTATCTCGCAACATTTTTAGTTCCTTTAAGGAATCATTTGCAAGATTAGGTAGAGAGAGAAACGAATGAAGATAGGAATTAATTAAAGCCCTTTCATTGTCGTAACGCGACTTTAACGTGTTCCAGGCTCCCTCATAATTTTCATCTGTATACGTTATATTTTTAATTAATTGCAATGTTTCTCCTGTAAGCTTAGTTTTTAAATAATATAATTTTTGCACAGGAGGTACTCTTTGCTTATTATGAATTGTAGATTCAAATAGATCTCTAAAGTTAGGCCAATCCAAATAATCACCGGAAAATTGAGGTATTTGAATGTCTGGCAATCTAATTCCGTACTCATGAAAAACAATTTGAGAGTTATTAGCATTTTGAGTAGCATTACTACCTGGAAAAGTTATGTTCGAAAGGAAAGATTCTGAATTTTCTTGAACGAAACCATGAATTATCTCATTAAAGAAATCTAAAGCATTAAAAAATTCCTTCTCGGCTGAAATAAATTCATTGTTTACAAAATAGTCGACCTTAGACTTATCTGTTTGTGAAGGATGGCTGTAGCTGAGATGCAAAGTTCCGCACAGTTGACTTCGTTGAAAGTCCGAAGTGATCTTTTAAATTTTTCAAAGAGAAAATTTTGCTCCGCGATAAGAGCCTCCATTTTAATTAGGAATCAATTTGGAATGTTAACGAGAGACAGTTCGAATAATCGTCCTAACCCGAAAATCTTTATTGTTGAAAGATGTCGCGTATAATGACCAAAGAATGTCACTTAATGACCGAAAATTCAGTGAGAGAGAATGACGTAATCAATCTTTTAGAAACCGAAACAATAGTCAGTTCTGAGTGCGATTCATTCTATAATCATAATTGGACACTTGTATTTTCATACGATATGTCACTTTCCAGAGAGAGAGAAAGAGAGCGTTTATTGACACCGGTAGAGTTCTAATGGAGCTTGTTATTCTGAACATTGAATTCCGAGACACGTATCCTTCGATGAAGAAATCGCGAGCAGTGTAGATAAAGATAACTCTCTATTAATAAGAGACAGTTTTGATTGTGATGTTACGTCACTGAAGTGGAGAAAGGGAGATTTACATGATTTTCCTACTGTTCATAGCTGTGTTGCGTATGCGTTACTTAAAGGGGGAAATTTTTTAATTTCAGTCACTTTGACGAACCAAATTTACGGTTTCTTCCGCACATATAAGAATACCATTTTAGAATCCAGTATTCTAGCGAAAGCACGTTAATTACTGTAGTTTTTCTTATCAGAGTAATCGAATTCTCCACACCACTGTACAACCGACTGACGCCATTTCAAACTCAACGGTTTTTCTCCAACTTTTCATTCGTCGATTTCACACTTTTTTAACACTTTTTTCACTCTTATCATATCCGGCTCGCAGGACCATGTTCATTTCTTTTAGAAATAATTTTTAAAGCGTTAGAAAGATTTATTATTGCTAGATAAGGATCAGAGTGAAGATCTGGTTTATTAATTCAAAGAAAACTGTTTCTATTTTACACGAATGAATTGTCATTTATTGATTGTCAATTATTCTACTTGCACACACTTTGCTTAATTTAATATTTTCCAAGTTCTAAGAGTTCGCAAAATGCTTATCGCATACGCGTGCCGCTCGCTTCTCTCTCTTATCTCGCACTGAAAATTCGCCGACTTTCGGCGATCGATAAAGTTGAAAAGAAGGCATACGTCACACACACACTCGTATCAATTAGTGATTCCACGTGAGTACTTATTCATTAACTAAAGCATGCGTGAACAAGCTATTAACTTTACTGTACATTTAGTCATCTATGTATTCATTTAAAAATTGAATTAAAAGATGGAGATATAAATTAAATATGGAGTAAAGACAGTAGGAGGGTATATAGGAGTAATAAATGCCAGGTCAATTTATTTAAATGAATATAATTATTTAATTTTTTAGAAATATACTACGATAAAAGTATAGCAATTATTATGCAGACAGAGCATAATAATTTATTATATACAATTGAGCAAAACTACGTTTTACAAAATTTCGCGACTTTCTTTTTGGCAAAATTATCCTGCTTTTAATTTAGGTTTCTTGTACTATTCTGACTCCAAGAGAATCATTATGTTACAATTATAATTTACTTAAATGCTTGAATTTATTAATAAATTAATGTAATTTTACATAAATGTCGAAAATCAGCGATAATTCAAAACTGTTATTAATGTTACTTTTACATTTTTCTTGAAGATAGTAAGGGTGTTAAAATATTTTTAAAATAAAAAAAAACTATTTAAACTCTAATTTTACACACTATCACAATAATCTAAAAGTTTGGAAACAAGAAGAATATATCAAAATTTAAAAATCAATGTAGTCATGAAATTGTCAGAGCCATCCGATTATTTTAGGTTGAAGGACATCGGTGTAAACAAATCGTAATACTTACCGCTATAACCGTTCCATCCGGAGCTAAAACTTCCTTTTTGATTCGTACTCTAATCGAGAGTTCAGTGATATACATCGATGCCCCCCATTTTTATAACACATTTATCCGTATATGAATAAAATACGGCAAATAGACGATAAAGTTATGGCATGTCACCAGTTTTTATATGCAAAATAATAACAGGCAACGAGCAGACAGGGCGTCGCAGAAGTGGCGCCAATGTTTCACAACTCGCCGCTCTTCACAAAACTGCCACGCACCTCTAATGCAAAAGCGAAAATCGTGTCACCCCCCTGGTTTAAATCGTGAAAAATAACATTGAAAGTAAACACATTAATTTGATGAAAAGACGACACAAGTTGCAATAACATGTCTGATAACAATTTTTAACAGAATGCGCACTTTCCTAATGATAAAAACAAGACAATGAAATTACGTATGTTTCGATACCAATGGATATTATGATTTTTAATAATATAAATTTATTGAGATGATACATTTATCAGCGCAGCTGAGAATAAAAATTAGGGCAAAATAAGAAGCAAATATTAAATTAATAATGAAAAATGAAATTTGTACATTGTTTTGCAATATCTGAATAAGCAATCCCAGGCCAAGGCACATAAATAAATGTAATATACATTTGATATAATAGAGTTGAACGTAACGTAGAAAGGTGCACATTCTGGACAAAATCGAGCGTGAAGCACGAGATACGAGACGAGAATATGCTTGTTGAAGCTGAAGAAGCTTTAACAAAAGAGAATTCACAATCACCAAATTACAGCTGTCGATGCTTTGACCTTTTATTTTAAAAGTTCTTTGCACAAATATGGGAGAAATACAAAAACCGAGAACGCAGTGCGAGGTAAATACATAATCGAGCGCGAAGCGCGAGAACAAACAGTTTCGCGCTCAAACTTCTGAGCCGCACGCAACGCGCGATGAGAATGTGCCCGCGCGGTGGGCAGATTTTTTATTTCAAAATTCAACTACTATGTTGCAGGTAGAACTACTTTGTTGAAAATTATTTTTTGTTGACGATTCATCATTCTGCCAACGGCGATACAACGCAGAAAACACCAGTTCTCGTAAGATCACTGAAATTAAGCATTGTTGGGCGCGGTTAGTACTTGGATGGGTGACCGTTCAGGAATACTGCGTCCTGTTGGCCCTTCGTGGGTGTGGTGGGCCCAAATTGGTAGTAAATTTCCACCTAGAAAAACTACCCGAACCGGGTAGTGAGGCAATGAACTTTCGAGTTCGAACTGCTAATCAATTTTTTTGTCCATCATTCCAGCCAACAAACCTTCTTTTTTTGCTCCAAATTTAACTATTGTGTAAACTTTTTCTTTTTCTTATTTTTTAAACTAAATATTCAACTTGTTTTATAGATATTTGATATTTTTGGTTAAAAACTCATCTGTTTGGTTGAAAATTTAACTATTACCTTGAAAATGTACTTTATTTGCTTAAAAAAGTATTGCTCTGACTTCTCTTTTCGTGTCGGGCATAGTTTGATCGCAAAATGGAATTTTCGATTTTTTTTATGGTTAAAACCAGAACCGTTAATCAGAAAAGGCTGGCTAACCAACTCGATTTTTGTTTGTCCCTGCAAACGTGTGCCAAAGCACAGCCTAATCCGATATGTCTTTCAAAAGTTATCCCATACACAGACGACAACAACGGCAACAACAATGACGACGGCAGACTGACAGGCACCATCGTAAACCTGTTTTTTTTCGGATTCAGAGAGTCACGAAACGTGGCGAGTCGAAGAAATCCACAACAGTCAGTTTTCGCATAAAACTAATGCCCTCTCCTTATGACGAGAATCTAAAAAATTAAAAATATTACCGTTCACATTCATTAAGTGTGTCATTAGTTCAAAACATCATGTATACAATCTCAGTATTTGTATCATGCGTGACTTATCTTTCAATGTGAACTCACCTAGTCACAGAATTTTATGCTAGTGCAAACAAGCTTTCTTTATGAAAGACACATTATCTTGCCCTTCACAATCAGTTTCATTCCGTAATAACACAGTTTGTATTAAACATGCGTGCAATATTTATTGTCAGTTTCCTAATACTTTGTGCGGTTTTGTCGCAGGAAATGGTGGTTGCATTTGATGATAACTTAGGTAAGCTGAATAATAATATTTGTGTTTTTCGAACAATAAATCAATTTTCACTTGCGCTACTTAAAATTGTACCTATCCATGCGTCAAAAATCTCTGAATAGTACCTCCCAAATGCCACGTCTTCAGAACAGGTAACATACGGCAAACCATTTGATCTGGGATCCCGCGATAAACATAACCCAGCAAAAACAAAATTTTCTAAATTTTTGTGTTTCGGAGGTTCTGACATGACACGTGTCATGTATCTAATACGATACTATAGGATTCCATATGGATACCCGTGTAGGTTCCCACATATGTTCCTATATGAGATCCCCATTCTATGATTTGGGACCCTGTGATAAATATGAGCCAAACAAAAAAAAGATTTTCTAAATTCTCGGTGTATTTGAGGTTCTGACATGACACACGACACGTTTGTAATGCGATACGTACAGGGTTCCATATGGATTCCCGTTTAGGTTCTCACATATGTTCCTATATCGGATCCCATATGGATTCCTACACTATTTCGTGTCCCAATTTGGCCATTCAACTTTATATAGAATTTCATGTGGATTCCCATATAGATCAACATATGGACGAATGCCACGTCTTCAGAAAAGGTAACATACGGCCAACCACTTCTAATCCGAATTAAACGAAATGGTCTTACAGGGATATGATTTAGGACTCCGTGATAAATATAAGCCAAACAAAAAATAAATTTTCTAAATTTTTGGTATTTGGGAGGTTCTGAAGTGATATCTGTTACGTATCTACTACTGCAAATTCCCGCATGGAGCTTCATATAGGTACTTGTATGGGGACCCAGATGGGAATCCTTATGGGAATCCAGATGGATCCTTATATAAAATTGTATTGACGAATTGGGTCACGAAATGGGATAGGGACCTATGCGGGGAAACGACTGCACTTTCCTATAACACCTACTGTTTCACAGTAGTTTTTCTGTTTTTTCAAGATTGTCTAGTATAAAAGTAATATTTTTGAAACTGATTTAATAAAAAAATTACGATCCTATATAGGATTGCATGTGGGACTAACTCCGCAGCGATATAGGATTCCATATGGATTTTTGTATACCTCCCCATATGGGTTCCTATAATAAATCCCTATGCGAGAATTTTCAGTAGGAAAAATTCCAGTTTCTATTTTTAAATGGCCATGTATAGTTTTGAATTAGCTCACCTGGGGCGCGCGTCTGTCGGATCTCGGGCCTCACGCTCGATACTGGGTTACCTCCTTCGCGCTCGGATATTTATTCTTTGCACTTCAACTGCTTGAATCAAACTTTATCAAGAAAAATTTCTGAGATTCCAGTATTTCAATGCATTATCATATTTGGAATTTGTTACGCAATTGAATATAGTTAAAGATTAAATTGCTACCATGCATAGTTTTTAATTGGCCATAATATATGGTGAACATTTTCATCGTGACACTCGTGATACGTGCTTGATTTTTGTCAGAGATTTTCAAATGTATATTAATTTTATGAATTACCTCTCAATAAAAAACTACAATCCCTTCTTCAGACACTCTTCCCTATCTTGCGTTGTTATTTTTTATGGATGAAACAAAGTATCCTATAAGTGTTCTTTTAGATTTTTTACCTATCTCCCATCTCTTAGCGGAATATGGGCTTTACGATTTTTGCATATCAATATCGATTAGTAAATTAACAACGAGGAGTTTTCCGGAAAATCGTTCAAAGAAATGTTGGAGGAATTCTTAAACGCTGAAATTCGTGCAAAAACATTTCCTCATATTTCTCGTCGTTCAGCTCAAAAATTGAATTTTCAATTTTTTCAGGGTATTTTCGCTAAATAAAACCAAAACAAGTACTGTCAAAAAATAGTTTAAATTAATTTTGTAGCACTTTTTAAAAGCTGCAATTCCTTGTTGAATTGATTTTCCGTATCTCATTCCGTTTGGTTCGAAATTTAGATTCTGGATTTTCTGAATAGTAGTTACTTTCAATAAAGAGAACCAAAATGACAAGTCTTATAAAAAATGGTAACGAGAAATTTCGTAGAACTTTTCAGAAGCTATTATTCCTTTTGGAGACCTGTTTCGTATTTTGCGTCGTTTGGTTCAAAATTTGAGTTTCAGCTTTTCCCATCTTCAATAAATAAAATCAAATTGAAAAGTACAATCAAAAAATGGTTGAAATAATGTTTGTAGGATTTTTAGAAAGATGCAATTCATTCAAAAACTTTTTCCCGTATCTAGCGTCGCGTCGCTTGGCTCAAATTTTGAATTTTCTATTTTTTTCATAGTATTTCCGATGAATAAAGCCAAAACGACTAGTAATATCAAAAAAAGTTTAAAATTAATTTTGTAGGACTTTTTAAAAGGTGCGATTCTCCTTTTTAACGTTCTTACTTATATGTCGTCGTTGGGCAGAAAATAGAATATTCGATTTTTGGATAGCCTTTGTGATGGATAAAACAATAACCGCTGGTCAGGGAATGCTGGTTAACGAATTCGTTCTTACTTTTAGGGCCTAAAAAAAGTGTGCCAAAGCTCGATTCGATCCGTTTATTTTTTCGGAAGTTATTGTGCTCACGGACGGACAGGCAAACAGACAGACAGGCGCCATCGCCAAACCTTGATATTCAGCTCCAGGGGGTCTCAAAACGTGGAGATCCATTGAAAAACTGTGATGTGAAATTTTTTACAATTCTGACACTTTCTCAAGGATGAATGGTGAGAGTGTGAAAAGATGACATTCAGCCCAAGCCTAAGCTTTCCGACACAGGAACGTCATGTGGGATTGCCATATGCTATAATTTTTTGTTTTTCCGAGCTGAGAAAATTCCCTGAAATCCATGGGCATGGAATTCAGAAAATTTATGGAATTTTGAGAATACCAGAAATTCAGAGAATTCAGGAAATCTGAGAATTAAGAGATTTCAGGCAATTCTTACCATTCAGATGAGTCAGGGAATTCTGAGAATGCAGTGAATTTAGAGAAATCAGGGAATTCGAAGAATTCAGGGAATTGAGAGAATTCAGGCAATTTAGAGAATTCAGGCAATTCAGATAATTCGGGGAATTCAGACAGTGGGTGCAAGTATACAATTATTCATAGCAATTTTAGCTTTATTTTATATATTTTTACTTCTGGCAATGGACTCGACCCTGCCGAAATCCTTTCTACCCTTGTTTCTACAGGTAGTTTCCAACTTTTTCTATCCTCGGATCGTGTGGTGCAATGTTGCATACTGTTTTCTCACTCTTTCCTTCCATGGACATAGGAATAGGAGGCGACTAGCCGCATGCTTCCTAACTTGGTCACAAGGTTTGCTAGTAAGTAACGGTTAGTGGTTGATCATGTTGGTCTACAAGAACATGAAAAGCAAGTGAGGGACGGAAAATAGTCTACTCTTTCTCTCGCAATACCGATTTAGCACACCAAGATGGTAGACGGCCCCGCTCGTACTTTCAACCCCGCTACGACATGCCTACTTCCCTCCTATTCCGACTTTCTTGTTTCCTTCAAACACCATAATTTTTGTTTTATTCACGTTGATTTTAAGGTTAGTGTTCTTCATACGCTAGTACTGAGTCTGCTCCACATTCTTCTTAAGTCTTCGATTAACGACATATTTATGTAGAAATCTATTTTGAGGATGAATATATATTCACAGGTTACTGTGAACGTTTTTATTAAATTCAAGGCTCTTTTTTATTGATGAAATAAAAAACCAAATATTCACGCCAAATTTTTTTTATGTCACGGCGTCGTAAACTACGTCTGAAACCACAACAAAACATCGCGGTATTTTTAACACCGACGTAATTTTACGACCTCGTTTCTGTCTTAGTATCCTACACAGTTTACGACGTTGGAACTTTCAACAGGCTTCTCCTCGAATGATACTAATAAATTACATAACTTGTATGATTCTTTCAGAATTATCATCAGTTCCGCACAATCGACAAAAGCGAATGGAGCCTCCACGAGGAACTATACATGTGTATGATTTGCCGCCCTTTCTTGCGTATAATCTACGTAAAGAGCATTTGATTAACCCCACCGAAGTCTGGATAACAACTAATGGTCTTTATTCTGACATTGGCTATGCAATACATCCGTATCTGGTCCTCACGTCCCGCATATCAATAGGTAGCGGGCGTAACTATGGTGTTTCAATGCTTCTGAAATATGAAAGAAACTACGTACCTCAGCGGGTAGAAACATATTACCCAGACCCAGATGACCAATTTGTCGTGATTCTACTTGAAGCTCCTCTCCTGATGGATGACCCTGTACCTGGTGCCTTAGCAAATTATCCAATCACAGTTATTAATTGGGCTCATCATGTAGTGGAAGAGTGGATTCGTACGCAGCTACGGACTCTGCGACCGCTGCTTGAACAAAATCTACATGAATTACATTTTGATCATCCAACCGCAGTCCAGATAACAAGCAATGGTGTTCGTATCGGCCCTGGGTATGCAATACATCCTTATATCGTCATGACGCACCGTCGCTTCGTGGGGCGTAATTATGGTGTTGCAGTGCCTACGGGAACTAGAGGAGAGCTAAGCCCTCGCCGTGCACAAATCCCCTTCACGAACAGTTATGAACAAGTTGTCGTAATTCTACTCCTGGATCCTATCTTGTTAACACAAGATGCACCTGGCGCTCTTTCTGCTGAGGGATATTCGCACGATGCTATTGCTTGGGTTCATGCTGTGGCGGAAAATTGGAAGCATAATATGCTCATTAATCAAGCGAATTTTTACGATGAGAATTCAGTTTGAATTCGTTTGACATGTTATTAGTCAAAGGTAATACATTAAAGTTACCCGTGAAGTCAAAGGCATTCATTTGAATCCGGGAACAGTAAAACTTGATTTTTGATATTCCCTGATTTTTGTCTTACCAATTCTTTATTTTCCCTGACCATTAACATTCAAAGACTAGATTTTTGATTTTGTAGTATTTTTAAGATAGAATCATTAATAAACAGAATAAAAAAATTTCAAATTTATTTGTTGATTTCAACCAAAAAATAAACCCCAACCGAAAATAGTTGAATTTTCAACAAAAGAGCTGAAATTTCAGAAGCATAATTAAAATTTCAACAATATAGTCGATTTTTTAACCAAATAGTTCAATTTTCAACCATGGCATGGTAACCATTGCCAACGTGGTGGGTCAATTTGAACATGTAATGGTAATTTTTGTTGCAGATAATGATTACACTGAAATCGCTGTAAAGATTCTTTTTTGTTTGTTGGTAGTAAATTATTATACACGGGGAAATTTTATTCACTTGAATTCACCCAGTTGGTTCGGTAAATGGTGGACATTACAGCATTTAGATAAAGTTTACAGTTATTTAAGGATTTAATACAAACAGAGCTATGAAGAATACAAAAAAGTTGTGTAAAATCTCAATTCTAGAAGCGAAAATTGTTATATGCAATAATTGATATAATTAAGGAATGTATTATGTTCACACGAGTATATTATAAAATAACGCAAAGTAATGTAAATCTTCATCAAATGAATGATATAAAGTTTACTTTATGTTAATAATGTCAATAATGTTGGTAATGTGAAATTTACCAGCCTGCAACTCGATACAAATTTTAAAGAAGATCCTTTTCCAATTCGGAAAAAAATTAAATACTAATATCTCTTTCGTTTCTTTTAAGGAAGTGTCCACAGTCTACGCGTACCGAAAAAATCTGGCTAATTGTACCGAAATTTTGGTACAAAATAGCCTCTTTCACAAATCTATTTGTACCAAAAGAATCTAGCTATTCGTACCGAAAATTTTGGTACTTCGAGCCACAGCCTTCTGTTATTTCAACGAAGAAATAGGAAGAAATTCCTATGAAAAGGGAATCAGATAATTTGTTGCACAGTCCAGACATACTCCTACTTTAACTCTTTAGCTGAGATTTTTTTTCTCGATATTCCAAGTGCTAAGTTAGTCGTGAGTTATAGTTGTTAGGGATAGAACGCATTAAACGTAGGTTAAGTGGCTCGAAATCCACCGCAGCGTTTGTGATTTTTAATAGCGTTCATATCTTTAAAAAAGTGCAATTATATTGTATGTAATGTATTCTAATTTAATGTCATTACTTCAGTTGAATTGTGTGTATGTACCTACGATATCATTAAATATGAAACTGAAAATAACAATAAAAATTTGTTTCAAAGTTAATAATTAATGAGTAATTAACTAGTATAGATTACCCAATCAAAAGTAGGCCTTAGATGAACGCAGTTCATGTCTCATTGACGAGAGTGTGTGCACAAAAAAGCTGAGGCGATATAATTTCAAAATTGCAGGAGGTTCTGAATCTCATTGGTGCAGCTTCACACGGCAACTGCACGACGAAATATAAATTTTAGAAAATCTCTTTTCCTTTACAATACGCGTTAAATTAAATTTTTCAACTTCCTTTAAGTATTTTGAATTCTGTAGAATTCAAATTAATTCTTAGAATTCTCTGAAAACTTTTGAACTTCTGCATAACCTTTCAATTTTATGAATTTTATTGAAATCTTTGCAAAACAGGATAAATTATTTAACTTTCCTTGGAATACTTTGAATTCTGTAGAATTCAAACGATTTTCTAGAATGCACTTGTACTCCGTTGAATTATTTCAAATTTTTTCCTAATTCTCTTGAAATCTTTACAATACACCATGAATTATTTTTAATTTATAAATGTTATTTGTATTCTCGGAATTCTCTCAAATATTGTGAATTATCTGAAGTATTTTAATTTGTCGAATACCTCTAATCTTGAAATCAGTAAAATAGACTTTAAATTAGTTTGAATTTCTTTATATCTTTCGACTTCTCTTAATCTTTGTAAATTTCTCTGAAACAATTTAATTATCTATAATTCTTTATTTTTTTTTATTTATTTCTAATTCAGTTCTCATTAGTCAATTGATCGTCCTCACTGGCACACGCAAGTACGAAAAATTTCTAACTTATTATTTCCTGGGGTACAATTTTATCTATGGACACACCTCCAAAGAATAATTTTTGAACATCCTTCACGATAGGTTTTACTTTACTTTAAATAGGTTTTACTAATTGATGATCCAAATTAAAAGCGTCGTCAAACATATTCGACCAGGATCTTCCTCTCACATGAAAATTCTACCCAAAAGAAGGGTCTTGGAAATTTCTGATACATGCGTGCAGTTTCGAAAGTTTTTCCAGTAGTTTTTCGATTAGAAAAGACAACATACAAGGTCTCATTTTGATGAAAAATCTTACCTTTTTAAAAAAATTGGCCAAATGCCACCTAAGTTAGAAATTATTGACTCTTCTCATGATATTCAGAAAATAATAATCGATTACTTCCGGTGACATGATTGGAATTAATTTCCGGATGAACTATTCATCAAGGTAGAATTAAATTCGACTACGTTTTCTGGATTAATTTGTCAAATAAATGTATATCATCATTTTGTTCTTATATTCAAATTTTATTTTCAAAGTTCAAGAGTAAGAAAAATGTGACACTTATGTTCATGATGAAATTAAGCGCAAACGGTTAATTTTTTCTATTTCTATTTAAAATTTGAGTTTCTCTTTGCATATTGATGCTGTAATATGACAGAGTAATATGCCAGTCTGAGTGTTGTAAGAAGGTCAGACTCACTATCAGGGATAATCGAAGTATCCTTTCGGGATGGTCAATACGATCATCATGTTTTCACTTATTTCGACCATCCACGGAAGAGCAAAAGACCCATCGAGGAGGTCCAACCTGATTAGTTACCGTTGGCGTGTTTATTTAAAATGAATTAATGTGTAAGTCAAATGTTCACAACAAATAATAAATGTAAAGTGCATAAGAATATTAGGAATTATTGTGAATTCATATTTAAGATGAAAAATATATTCCTTTCTTTAAAAATTGAAATCTATCATTTATTATTAAGGAAAAAATCTAATATATAATTTAAATTTCACTTTACAAGTCCTTCTTGCGACTAAAGAATTATTTTTAATAACTTTACTCTTATTATTTGCTGTTTAAAATTGTTTTTCATATTTCATCCTTTCAAATTGGCGCGCCAACCTCAACCAATCCGGTTGTTGACTCGATGGATGCTGTGTGAAAGGATACAAGAGTTGGGAGCGCCGTGGTTCAGAGCAATTTCGGAGTGAGTGAATGTCATTGAGCCGTTCAGCGTCACATTTGCTGTTTATTGAACTTAAACATATTTTTAACAAGTTTAAACTGCTTTTCGATATTTTGAATATGCGTGGAGAGTGAAGTGTATAAGAGAGAACGTCAAATTTGATGCTTCCAAGGGATTTAGGATAAAGGCATAACTGAAATTTCAGCTATCAATTTGTTGTCACCGTGTCGTTTCAAACTGGGAACGTGCAAAAAATTTCAGCATTCATTGATAATGCAGAAAGTAACGAGATGTGGGATATTGGTTTTTGAATTCACTTCAATGTTTGAAATCTTACAATAAAGTGTGACACCGTGCCACGTCCTTATCCTTTCGTGCTCCAAAAAATATATTGTCAATGTGCTCTGTTTTTGCATATCAAATTATGTCTCATACGCCTCACTTTGCACAAATAATGAAAAATGCTTTCAGAATTCATGTACTTCATATAAATTTTCAGATTTTATAGATTCCACTTAATTTTATAATTTCCAGTCTCTTATCAAAGAGAGGCTGGAATAAGTAGAAAAAGGACCACCAATATAGAACATGTAGGATGATCAAATCGACCCCCTCAGATGGCCAGGTCGACTGTCCGAGGACATCAAGCCGACTATATGATATGACCAAATCGAACTTCTATGATGAGCGATTCGACCCTTTATAATGATCAGTTCCGACATCTCTCTATGACGCTTTAGTCAACCGTCCGAGATGACCAAGTCGAAACTCTGAGATGATCGATTTGAATCTCTTGTTTTAACCTTCTAGAGATAGTCGCTTTAGCCGTCTTCAAGGGCTGTCCTATAGTGGACCATGCAATATGGTCTGTCGTCACATCAATATGGCCAAAATGACCTCCCATTTTTCTCCGTGTGAGTCAGAAAAAATAGTTTTTAAGTCGATGTCTGCCTTTCGTTTTCATCGTTGTCGTTGTAGTCTGTAGACATTTTCAAAATCCAGGAAAAAAACACGAAAATTAACATTGTACGCCAAACAACGCACGATACGAAAAAAAGGAAAGAGAAGAAAAACGTTGCTTTTTGCAAGCTTTACAAGATTATCATAACAACTTTTTGAATTTGTTTGAAAAATAAAAAATTCAAATTTTGATCGCACAAAAAATAATAAAAAATAAAAAATTCCATTTTGTTGTCAAACTATACAAGATAAGAAAAAAGATGAATAAACACTAAAAAATTTAATTTTTGTACAATCGACAAAAGCTATGAAAGAAATGAATGGACAAAAGTTACTCATCCAAAAGAGAGCTACAAATTTGTCATCAATAGTTTTTTGATAGGACACGTAGTTCTTGTTTGAATCGTAAAAAATAACATTAAAAATATAACAATTACATTTTTTTAAAAACGCCACATGGTACGAAAACAAAATTGACAGACAAAAAATGTTCACTCAATTTTCACTACAAATTTTTTATTAGTATTTTCTAAATAGGACGCGTTGATTTTCTTTTAATCGCAAAAAATCAGATTAAAAATAAAAAATTAAATTTTTGGAAAAACGGCGCAAGCTACAATAACATTTTATTTAACAAAATTGTTCTCCTAAATTATATCTACAAATTTGCTTCAAACCATTTTACGCTACCTCCCCTGGGGGCTGTAACACCTTGTAGTTGGTGGGGAGGCTTAATCATATGGGACATAGGGGTCAAAAGGACCTCAGCCTGCATGCGTATGGATATGAATGAAAGGATCCCTATAAAAGGGCTTTCCTGGCATGTGTGATTACGGTATGATAGAAGGAGGAAAGAGTCTAGCTAACACGGGCCTTCTGGATCCCTGGGTCGAGGCCCCTCCCGGACCGACTTACAGTTTTTTAATCTAGACAGGAATGACCTACGGCCAACATAGCGACTAAAAAACAGCTCTCCGTTTTTGTTATGGTGGTTTGCAAGCGGATATTTGCACATTGAGTGGCTCACTCAATGTGACCATCCCCCTAAGCCGTGGGTGTAGAGCGATCGTGCTCATGGCATTTTGGCACCTAGGGGTTACGAAGGTGTCTTAACGGCCTCTCGGGGACACCGGACTACCTCCCCGAGTAATTACAGTCTTACCTCTGCATGCGGGGGTCTGCAGGGGCCGACCTTTATTTCCCTAGCTTCTCGTGGGATCTATATGGATATACAAAATAAGAATGATGTAAGAGAAGGAGGAAGAAGGGAGGTGGCGTAGAGGGGTGACGGTTTGGGCCTTTACGGGCCCAGCTTAACCCTTACCCGTCTATCTGTCTCTCCGGCAAGCCAAGTTCAGTTGATGGCTGTGCCCACAGCTCCCTTGGGAGCTGAGGGATCGACGGTCCCTCTGAACGAGGCCATGGTACTGGGAGAGGCCAATCGGCCCTCCAATAATAAAAACAGCGTCAACGGTTCCCAGGAAAGGAGACTGATGAGGAAAGCGCGGCAGGCTAGGGAAGCAGCTGTGGGAGCTGGAGCGTCGGCAGCTAAGGGGCTGACATCCAGCACTGAGGCCCAGAAGAGAGGTAGAGGCTCGGAGGGCACCCCACCGTGGGTGGCTGGGCCTGTGAAGAGGCACAAGCCGGCCCAGCAGCCGGCAAACAGAGAGTCGTCGGGAGCTGGACTGAGGACCGCTCAGAAGACCAGCCCCCTGACGGTGGTGGACACCAACTACCCGGACTCATTGCTCACGGTGGAGCAGTTTGAGATTTTCTGGGAGGCTACCTGGAGGGCGCTTGGAAAAGTGTCCCCAGACCAATGCTCAAAATTTGTGACCTTCTGCAGAGGAGGGGTCTTTGTATTTGTGGCAGCCGACCCAGCGGCTAGAGCTTGGCTACTCAAAGCGGTGGTCGAGACAGAGTGGTGGGAAGGTGCGTCCCTTAAGGTGGGTGGGGTTGAGTTGCTCAAAAAGATGGTGAGAGCTACGGTGTGGTTCCCGGGCAAACCGGAAGACCCGTCTGAGGTGCTCCGTCGGTTGGAGGGATTCAACCCCTCCATGAAGACTGCGTCCTGGCGAATTGTCAGGCACGAAAAGCCTCAGGAAGGGGACACATTAGGAGGCACTAGGCATCTCCTAGTCGTGTATATTCCTGAGTCACAAACGAGGGCCCTTTCGGCCGTCAACAACAGGCCCTTCTATCACTCTGGACAGGTCAACTTCAGGGTTGCCGGCCAGGTACAGGAGAAGCCTGTTGAGACGCAGGAGGATCGGGAGCAGACCTAAATGACTGCTCCAGGTCTAACCATTACCCAGATTAACTTGCATCACAGCAAAGGCGCCTCTGCAGTTTTGCAGAGGGGCATGGCTGCGAGGCATACAGGTATCTCGCTAATCCAAGAACCATGGTTAGTTCGAGATGCCATTAGGGGATTAGGGGGCGCTGGTCTTTTTTGTTACAGGGACCCCAAGGCGGCCAAACCAAGGGCATCTATACTGACAAAAGGAGTTAGCGCTGTCCCGCTGCTTGAACTATGTTCGAGAGACCTGATGGTGATAGCCTTGGATCTCAAAGGTATAGGGAGGCTAGTTCTAAGATCAGCTTATTTTCCTTATGACAGCGATACTGAACCACCAGTGGAAGTATGTACACTGGTGGAATATATCAAGGTAACAAGCATTCCTCTTCTTTTGGGACTTAGATATTCTTAATACGGGGAACACCCCGACGTTCCGTAATTCGGTCAGGGAAGAAGTCATTAACATCACTCTCTGCACCAGTAGTTTTAGGGATAGTATCAAGAAGTGGAGGGTTTCAGACGAACCCTCTCTCTCAGATCACTCACAAATAGAGTTCTTGTTGGAATCCGTTGTACCCGCTGGCCCCAAATATGTCAGAAATCCAAGAAGAATGGACTGGGATCAGTTTTCCACGGAACTAAGATGTGCACTTTCATAGGTTCCCAGGTCAATTCGAGACGTGGACACCCTGGAGATGGCAGCCAAAACTTTCACGGAAGCCATCAAAGCTACTTATGAAAGTAATTCTCTACCTACAAGAGTCCGAAAGGCTGGGGAGACATACTGGTGGAATGGGAAACTCGAAGAGCTTCGCAGGGTAACCAGAGAGAGGTTCAGACGTGCCAGGACTGGCAAAACGAAGGAACTATGAATGTCATTCACAACGATGAAGGACGAATACAGAGGCGCAATACGTAAGGCAAAGCAGGGGAGCTGGACCAACTTTTGCACAGACATCGAGAAGGGAGCTGAGGCGCCTAGACTGGACAGGCTGCTTTCTCGAAATCCGGACGCTATTCTCGGCACTCTGAAATTTCCCGGAGGGGGATACTCAGAGTCGGACGGGGATACCTTGGCCCATATGATCAGGGCACATTTTCCAGACTTTTCAAGGGCTGTAGAAGGGGAGACGAAAACTGAGAGGCAAGCAAAGTCACCTGTGACCCAACTGGGCCCCAAACGACGGCTGGCCAACGAGATCGTCACCCCTGCCAAGGTCAGGTGGGCCCTGAAATCCTTAAGTGTTTACAAGTCTCCTCGCCCGGATAACATATATCCAACCCTCTTACAGAGGGCTGGATAGATCATCATAGGGCCGCTAGTGATACTTGCTATGGCTAGTTTGACGTTGGGATATGTCCCGACGGCTTGGAGGGGTACGACAGTAGTCGTCATTCCGAAGGCAGGTAGGATCGGTTATACTTTACCCAAGGATTTCCGCCCCATCAGCCTAACTTCTTTCCTATTAAAAACAGTGGAAAGACTTGTGGATAGATATATCCGTGATAAGGTCTTGTTAAGCCGACCGCTCCATAAGAAGCAACACGCCTATAGGGCTGATCACTCGACGGATATGGCCCTAATCGGAGCAGTGAACCTAATTGAACGTCAACTGAAGGAGAAAGGCCTTGCAATTGGAACCTTTGTGGACATCAAAGGAGCCTTCAATAACACCTCTGAAGAGGTGATCAGTTGGCCACATGTTGGCCAACAGGAATGTAACCACGACTAAGGGTGATGTCACTTTAAGTGGAACCATTGACTCGGGATGTCCGCAGGGGGGAGTTTTATCGCCCTTGCTGTGGTACCTGGTAGTGGATGAATTGCTTCATCTACTATCGAGTCAGGGTCTTCACGTCATAGGCTATGCGGACGATATATTAGTTACCGTGCGCGGTCAGCATCTGGATGTAATCTTCGGAGTAATGTAGCAAGCACTGATGATAGTAGACTCATGGTGCAAGAAAACTGGATTATCGGTTAATCCGAGTAAGACAGATGCGGTTGTTTTCACCAGAAGGTATAAGTGGGGAACTACGAGTACATTGAAAATTGTAGGACAACAACTGGAAATCAAAGAACGAGCCAAATATCTAGGAGTAATTCTGGATAAGAAGCTGTCATGGAATGAGCACCTGGAAAACAAGTGCAAGAAGCTAGTAGCGACCCTATGGCTCTGTAGGAGAGCCATAGGGAAAAGCTGGGGCCTGAAACCGGAGACACTTATGTGGATTTACAAAGAGATCTTGCGACCCAGGTTAACCTATGCGGCGGTAGTCTGGTGGAGCAGGGTCGAGCTGTCCACTGTGAAGTCTCGACTGGAAAGTATCAGAGGACTGATTTTAAGAGGCGGCACTGAAACTTCGAAGTCGACACCCACGATGGCACTGGGGGCACTAATAGGCATGGAGCCCCTCCATCTTACTATCAAGGCCGTGGCTGCGAAGGCGGCCTGGAGGCTAAATTTGGTGAATGAAAGAAGAAACTCGACAGCAGTGAAGATCACAGTCGACATCTCGAGAAGGCTGACCCTGAACATGCCCAGGGACAAAATGGTCACCCGCCACCTCTTCTACAAGAAGTTTCGAGTTGGCCTATCGACGAATGAGGAATGGGTTAACGGCGACGCATACCTGCCCTGTGATGGAGACAACTGGTTTACAGATAGCTCCAGGAACGAGGAGAAGGCAGGAGCCGGCGTATATCGTAGAAGAAATGGAATGGGCTACACAATTGAGATGGGGTCCTACGCCGCAGTTCTACAATCTGAGATTATGGCCATACTCCAGTGTGCCTATAGGACAAGGGAGTACGGCCATAAAAGGAACATCCGTATCTGCTCAGACAGCAGGGCTGCTATACAGTGGTATCAAGGGCAATGAGATATCGGATAGGCTAGCTAAGCTAGCAGCAAGAAGAAATTTTACTGGACCCGAGCCAGTGGTAGGTATTTCCAGGATATCACAGACATAAGATAGGGCTTGCAGAAAGTCCCCTCTGTCGTCTGTGCGAAAAGGATAATGAGACATCTACTCACATTCTTTGTTACTGCCCTGCGATTGCGGGGAAACGTCTAACACTCACAGGTAATCATTTTATCAGTGAGTTGAAGATATCGGCCAATAGCGTGACTGCGGTCCTCTCCCAATGAAGAGGGCTATGGGGTCATGCTTAGGCTTACAAGGGGACGCAACAGGTTTACCCAAGCGTCAGAGGCTACTAAGGTCTCAACCAAAAGCTAATAATAATAATAATTTTACGATAGGATGCGTCCCTTTGGTTAAAATCGTAAAAAATAACCGCAGCAACGCCGTTGGCTGATATCTCTGACTCACTGATGCAGTAATTGCCTGTGAGTGTTAGACGTTTCCCCGCAACCGCAGGGCAGTGAAAAAGGATCTGAGTAGCTGTCTCATTATCCTTTCCGCACAGATGACAGAGGGGACTTTCTGCAAGCCCTATCTTATGTCTGTGATATCCGAGGTTCCCATGTCCTATAAACATTTCTGTTAGGACTTTGATTTCGTTCCTCCCAAGCTTGAGTATTTCCCTTGCTCGGTTAAAGTTAAGCTTTGAGTCAAAAAGCGTTTTATCCTGTCTACCACCAGAGAACAAATCCCACTCATTCTGATGTTCCTCAGTCAGACAACTGTTAATTTCTTCAGTGACTGATCTTCTGGAAATACCTACAACTGGCTCGGGTCCAGTAAAACTTCTTCTTTCTGCTAGTTTGGCTGGCCTATCCGATATCTCATTGCCCTTGATACCGCTGTGTCCAGGGATCCATAGCAGAGTCACTCCGTTTTCCGTCGCTAACATATTTAGTGCCTCAAGGCATTCCCATACTAATAGCGACGTGGTCGTTGTTCCATTCAAGGCCAATATAGCATCCCTGCTGTCTGAGCAGATACGGATGTTTCTTTTATTGTCATACTCTTTTGCCTTGTAGGCGCACTGGAGTATGGCCATAATCTCAGATTGTAGAACTGTAAACCAGTTATCTTTATCACTGGGCAGGTGTGCGACGCCGTTAACCCCCATCTTCCTTCGTGGTAGGCTAACTCGATACTTCTTGTCGAAAAGGTAGCGAGTGACCATTTTGTCCCTGGGCATATTCAGGGTCGGCCTCCTCGCAATGTCGACTTCGAGGCACCGGTGACGCCTCTCAAAATCAGTCCCCTGATCCTTTCCAGTCGAAACTTCACAGTGGACAGCTCGACCCTGGTCCACCAGACTACCGCCGCATAGGTTAACCTGGGTCGCAAGATCGCCGTATGAAATCCACATAAGTGTCTCCGGTTTCAGGCCCCGGCTTTTTCCTATGGCTCTCCTACAGAGCCATAGGGTCGCTACTAGCTTCTTGCACTTGTTTTCCAGGTGCTCATTCCATGACAGCTTCTTATCCAGAATGACTCCTAGATATTTGGCTCGTTCTTTGATTTCCAGTTGTTGTCCTCCAAGTTTCGATATTCTTGTGGTTATCCACTTGTACCTTCTGGTGAAAACAACCACGTCTGTCTTACTTGGATCAACGGATAGTCCAGTTTTCTTGCACCATGAATCCACTATTATCAGTGCCTGCTGCATTACTCTGAAGAGCGCATCCAGATGCTAACCGCGCACGATAACCAGTATATCGTCCGCATAGCCTATGATGTGGTGGCCCTGACTTGAGAGTAGATGAAACAGTTCATACACTACTATGCACCACAGCAAGGGCGATAAAACTGCTACATGCGGACATCCCGAGTAAATGGTTCCACATAAAGGGGCATCACCCTAAGTCGTAGTTAGATTCCTGTTGGCCAACATGTGGCACGTCCATTCCACGACTGCAATAGGTATACCATGTGTAATCATGGCCGCCCTGATCATCTCTCCAGAGGTGTTACTGAAGGCTCCTTCGATATCCATAAAGCTTCCAATCGCGAGGCCTTTCTCCTTTAGTTGACTTTCAATTAGGTTTACTGCTCCGCTTAGGGCCGTCTCCGTCGAGTGAACAGCCCTGTAGGCGTGTTGCTCCTTGTGAAGGGACCTACTTGACAAGACCTTATCGCGGATATATCTATCCACAAGTCTTTCCACTGTTTTTAGTAGAAAAGATGTTAGGCTGATGGGAAGGAAATCCTTGGGTGAGGTATAACGGATTAATTAATTTGATGAGAAAACGACTCAAGTTGCAATAAAATTTTTCATAACAATTTTGTACAGAATGCGCACTTCCTCAATGATGAAAACAAGACAATGAAATTACCGATTTTTCGATACCAATGGATCTTATGATTGGTAATAATATAAATTTATTGAAATGATACATTTATCAGGGTAGCTGAGGATAAAAATTAGTGCAAAATAAGGAGCAAATATTACAGTGATCATGAAAAATAAAATTTGTACATTATTTTTGCAATATCTGAATAAGCAATCCCAGCAAAAAGCACAGAAATAAATGTAATATACATTTTATATAATAGAGTTGAAGATAACGTATAGAGGTGCACATTTTGGACAAAATCGAGTGCGAAGCACGAGATACGAGATGAGAATGTGTTTGTTAAAGCCGAAGGAGCTTTAACAAAAGAGAATTCACAATCACCAAATGACAGTTGTCGATGCTTTGAGCTTTAATTTTAAAAGCTCTTTGCACAAATATGGGAGAAATACAAAAACCGAGAGCGCAGCGCGAGTTAAATACATAATCGAGCGCGAAGCGCGAGTACCAAGAGTCGCGCGCTCAAACTTGTGAGCCGCGCGCGCAGCGCGCGATGAGAATGTGCCCGCGCGGAGGGCAGATTTGTTGTTTCAAAATTTAACTTCTTAGTTGGAAGTAGAACTACTTTGTTGAAAATTATTTTTTTTTTATTGTTGATGATTCATCATTTTAGTCAGAAAACCTTCTTTTTTTTGTTCGAAATTTAACTATTTTGTAAACATTTTTTTAATATCATTTTTTAAACTGAAAATTCAACTTTTTTTATAGATATTTAGTATTTTTGGTTGAAAACTCATCTGGTAGGTTGAAAATTTAACTATTACGTTGAAAATTAATTTTATTTGGTTAAAAACGTATTGCTCTATTTCTTCATCTTACAATATTGCGATAGAAACTGTTCGAATTTTTTTGAAAAATCGAAAATTCAAATTTTGATTGCACAAAAAAATACTAAAAAATCAAAACTTCCATTTTGCGGTCAAACTATACCTGATACGAAAAAAGATTAATAGTTACAGATTATGCATTGAAAAAATATCTAAAAACTGGTTATAAATCACTTTTTGATAGGACTCGTAGTTTTTGCTTTATTCGTAAAAAATAAAAAAAAATTGAAAAATAACAAAAATAACATTTTGGGAAAAACGACGCAAGGCACGAAAGAAGATGAATTGACAAAAAATCAAATTACTACAAATTTTCTAATAATCATTTTTTGATAGGATTGATAGGATACGAAGGCACGAAAAAAGATAAATTGACAAAAGTTGTGCATTAAAACAAGATCTACAAATTTGTTAGGAATCAGTTCTTGCTAGAACGCGTAATTTTTTATTAAATCGTAAGAAATAAAATAAAAAATAAATAAATTTGTTGACAAACAAAACAAGCTATGAAAAAAGTTAATATACTAGAGTTGCTCACCCAAGAAGAGCCATACATTTGTCAAAGATAATTTTTTGATAGAAGGCGTAGTTTTTGTTTCAATTTTGAAAAATAGCATCAAAAATAAAAACATCGAATTTTGGAAAAAACCACACAAGAGACAAAAAAAATAAGAAGACTAAAATTAAACAATCATATTCTCGTCACGTATCTCGTGCTTCGCACTCGATTTTGCTCAAAATGCTAATTTTTCCACATTATGTTCAACACTATTATGTCAACTTTATATTATATTTATTTCTGTACCTCGGTCTGTTGCTGCTTATTCATGTATTGAAAAATAATGTAGAAGTTTTGTTTATCATGATCACTTTAATATTTGTTTCTTATTTTAAATTATATTTTATTTTTAGATTCCCTGAAAAATGTATCATTTCAATAAATTTATATTATTACAATAATTCATAATATGCATTGATATTAAAATAAAAGTAATTTCATTGTCTTCTTTTTATAATTGAAAGAATTGCACAGCCTAAAAAGAAAAATTTTTGTTATTAACCATTGTATTGCAACTTGTGTCGTTTTTCCGTTTCAATTTGTTAATTTTTAATGTTATTTTTTACGTTTTGAACCAAAAATACGCGCCCTTACGTAAGGTGATTTTAAGAAAATTTGTAAATTTAATTTAGGCAAAAAATTTTATCAAATAAAATGTTATTGTAGTTTGTGTCATTTTTCCAAACAGTTCAGTTTTTATTTCTAACATATTTTTATAACAACAGTTTATAACGAATTTTTAGATTTATTTTGGTTGAACAACTTTTGTCTTTTCATTTTCTTTCTCGTTTCTTGTGTCGTTTTTCCAAAAATGTAATTTGTTTTTTATTTTTAATGTTTTCTTTATGAATAAAACAAAAACCACGCGTCCTTTCAAAAAGTGATTAATAAGAAATTTGTAGATCTTTTTTGGTGCACAATTTTTAGTTATTCATTTTTCTTCGAACCTTGTACACTTTGACCGCAAAATAGAATGTTTGATTTTTCATTATTTTTTTGTGCGGTCAAAATTTGAATCTTTGATTTTCGAAGAAAATACAAAAGGTTCTTATGACAATCTCATAGGGTGTTCAAAATCAAAATATTTTTTTTGTTGACATTTTTTCATATCGTGCGTTGTTCGGCTTAAAATTTTCATTTTCCTTTGTTTTTTTTTAAATTTTGTAAATGCTGTAACTCTAAAAATTTGTTTTTTATCGAAAAAAGTCATTTTATAAATTTTTTGTCTTTTAAAGCACTATAAATAGCTGGACATAGAATGTATAAATTAAAAAAAAGTGGTTAAAAATTTTTTGAAAATACTCTAACTTTTTGAACTTTCATCCAAAAAGGCTGGCTAACTAACTTCACCTTCGGTTTAGGACATTAAAAGGGTGTACCAAAGGCCAATTCAATCTTTCAATTCTTTCGAAAGTCATCGTGCTCGCAGACTAAAAATCTACAGACACACACAGGCAAACATACAGCCGGACAGACGGACAGAAACATTCGCGAAAACCTGTTTTTCGGGTTCAGAAGGTCTCAAAACGTAGACATTTGATAAAAAAAGGGGTGTTCGAATTTTACACAAATCTAATACCTTCTCTGATGATAATGTAAAAAACTAACTTTTTGGAAAAACGACACAAGCTACAATAACATTTCATGTATTAAAATTTTTCTTGCAAATTAAAATAGCGGCGATGCTATCGATTGATATGATTAAAAATTTTTACGACTCTCAGAATGTAAAAATTTCAATATTATTCGAAGAACTAAAATTGGAATGACTGCAAAATTTTGAAACTTTGATTAATAATGGTCAATCTGATAGGAACACTTTTCAGAACACCAGACTGAACGATAAGTGGTTCAAAAATCTATCGGCCATCGATATTCCAGAAAATGTAGCTAAAGTCGCCAGTCTAGGGAAAAATTATGGCGTAAGAATAGAAAAAGATTAAATACCGGTTTACGATCTCATAGCCAGTGTTGAGTCTAACATCAACAAAATACAAGAGGCAGGTCAAGATCGCGCTAGACTAAATATCGCGAGTACTATATGCGGGATTATGAATTCTGGCTATGCTCTAAAGTCAAAAATCATACAGCTCTTGAAAGAAATTAAACAGGCCGAAAAATTTGCAAAAGAAAACCCTCAGATTATTTTTGTTAACGCAAACAAAGGTTCATACTGCCGTCACAAAGCTAGTTAAAAAATGGGAATCGAGCGAATATATTAATGAACTCAACGCGAAACAGCTGAATGTATACCACGCTAACCCTTGGAGATTGTATGGCCTTTCGAAAACTCACAAGAAGGGTGTCCCGCTTAGGGCCGTCGTTTCATATTCAGGTAGTGCTACTTACAAATTAGCAACATTCACAAAAAATATTATTGCTAATAATATTGAAGTTCCTAAATGGAGAGTGCTTAACAGCTTCGATTTAGTGACAAGAATAAGGAATATCAGGATTGCGGAAAATCATGTCTTCGCATCACTAGACGTGGTTTTGCTTTTCACTAATGTGCCAAAAGAAAAGGCAGTTGACGCGGTTCGTAGTAGGTGGGATCAAATTCGCGATAAAATTAAAATTCCGTGGATAGTTTTTGAGGAAGGACTTCGATTGTGTCTACATTGTACGGATTTTAGTTTCAAGGGCAAAACTTACTTCCAGAAAAATTCCGCTTTCGCCGATTTTAGCAGATCTAGTCATGGACGATCTGGAAACAGTTATTTTACCGAAAATGGGTTTCCAGGTACCGTTTTATGTCCGTTATGTCGACGTCATATTAGTAACTCTCCCGGAAAACGAAGTAGAAAACGTTCTACAAGTTTTTAATTCGAATGATTTTAAAATTAAATTGACGCTAGAAAAATAACAAAATAGGGCGACCAACTTCCTGGATGTCACTTTTCACAGAAATCACAATCAAGAACTAAACTGCCATTAGTTCCGCAAACCCACCTGGTCTGGTAGATGCCTAAATTTCGATTACAACCACCCACAAAAATAAAAAAAATGTAGTTTTTAATATGGTTGATAGAGCCATTCTCCTTTCCGATAAGCAATTTCATCTAGACAATTTGCGACTGATAGAAGACACATTTGGTGATAACTGTTACCCGAAAAAATTCATTAGAGAGAATATCAATATCAGGCTGAATATTTTGGCCAAAAATGAACATTGTAGAGTTGATGAAATAGTTCAAAATGCGGAAATTTGGTCTTTTATCAGCATTCCGTATGTGGAAGGTCTATCTGAACGAATTGCGAGAATTCTCGGGCATTACGACATAACTACGGCATTTAAAAACAACAGAGACCTCATGTCAGTCTTGAGGCCCACTAGAGATAAATTGAATAAATTGCAAAACAGCAATATTGTTTGTGCCATTTGGTGCAAAGGTCAAAACTGTAAAGCGGTTTATATCGGTCAAACTAAACGTCCGTTAGGAGTACGGGTTGAAAGAACACAAGACTGATATAAATAAGGACCCTAATAAACAGACAATGCCTACTAAGCATAGTATTGAGAAAGATCATTTTGTCGATTTCAAAAACGCGAAAATTCTTGCGAATGAATGTCACTATCGTAAAATTCTGGCGATGCAAATGTGTCACATTGCTGGTAAAGTGAATGCGGTCAATTTAAGAACCGATATTGAAAAAATTTCAAAAATATACTACCCTGTTGTAAACTGTAAAGCGAGAAATTTCTGAGAACACGTGGCCACTACGGTTGTCGCTCCCTCAAGTGGACCGGCGATCGGTCCTCTCATTTTCAGTCAGTTTTACTGCCACAGCGCTTTAAAAATTAAAGCATCTTTCTTTCGAATTTTGTAAGTCGTCAAACTGGAGGACCTCTCCGAATGCTTTTTCAGTTTCCTTCGTGATTTGAAACAGAGCGGATGTCTCTATTTTTTACATCGAAAACTATCCTGTTATATTAACAGAAATCTGTTATATAATAATTTTCACTCGTTTGCCTTGTTTCTGAATCATTAACTTCCTTTTAAACTTAAAATCGTGTGTATTTTTTTAACGTGTTTGTGAATATTGTGTTTGTAGGATTAAGGAAACATTTACTTCCCCGCAACCATCTCACCTTCTGCAACGAAACGAGAAGAACACGCAGAGAGAGAGAGAGAGAGAGAGAGAGAGAGGGAGACATAAAAGTGCTAAGCTGATGCATGAATTCCTTTTTTCTACAAAATATTGCATACCAAAGATTTAATTTTAAATTTATTTTTCAATTAAATATCTGGCACTGAGGAGGACCCCTATCCGTGGTCGAAACGTTTGCCAATTTATTTTTTTATAAAATGCATGTTTGTAATTATATATGTAGCTTCTCATAAGACCCTAATGCCAATACAAAAATCTTCCTAAACAATTTTAATAATTGGGTCAATTAAATCTGACATTTTTCAAAAAAGCAGTAAAGATGTCACTGAACCATTAAGTGAAAGATTATGTATATGGTCAGACAATGCAGTATTCAAAAGCGTCTGACTAGATATACTCGTACATATGGATATACAGATAAGTAGCATCTAGAATCTCTATCCATCAAAGGTCGAGAGTACCATCGCTCACTTTTGGCACGGTACGTGACTTCCGGCATGTACCTAACGTATATAAACTCCAGAGCCACCCTTGTTAATATTCTTACGTTCCCAGCAGTCATACCAACAACTTCGATCTACAAGTCGTTCTTGAACAAGTCGCTTACTTTTAACTCTTCATGAATCATGTAACGAATAATCAAGTTGTGAAAAAGAACTCAAAAGTGGATTCGGTAGCTGTATAGGACCGTGTATCGCTTTACTAGTAAACAGTGATTTTGAGGTTATGTTCTAGAGTTATCACATCCGTATTTTACATAAACATTCCTTAGAATATCCTTCCTAAAATATATATTTTTGTTGAATTTTTTGAAGGGTTGGAACAATGTAAAAAGAAAATAAAAATCGCGCATGTAAGACTGCGAACCGTTGTGGTGCACTGCTACCGACCGCATGCTTTGGAACACAGCTCTATTGCATCTGTCCATAGTTAGAAAAGTTGTTGAAATTGAAGATATCATTGTAATTTATGTAAGTGATGTACACCTAACTCTCACATTCTGTCCCCCTGGTCTCGGCCTTCTTAGAACTGCTGGCCCACGCAGTTTCTCAGCACGCAGGATGAGAGACGGTTGCGACTCTTGCCTCGGAAGGGCCGCAGTGCGCGTGTACTCAGTCGAGTATATTGTGCAATATTATGTATTCCAATTGGAAACGGTTCAGGCAGCCCTGTCTGTTTACGTTTGGATCCCCTCGACTTGCGGCCACGTCTATTCGCAGGCAACACCCGAAACTGGACTGAAACAGAGAGTCCGGTGTAATTGAATACATCATAAGTAATATTTCCCTTACAAAAGTCCGCAGTTAGCCTATCCAAATTATAGATTCCAGAGTTCACCACGAGGAGGTTGCAGTACGATTTTAAACTTCTTTCTTCAGGGTGCTTTATTATCGTCAGTCCACTCGCCTCTCACAAATCAGAATTTGCTGCTGGGTATGATATATTTTTAAAAACACCCTAATTATAATAAAGCACCCCGATTTGTGCGACGCGGGAATACTTAGGATAATAGAGCACCCAGGAGAAAGGAGTTTAAAATCGTACTGCAACCTCCTCGTAGTGAAATGTGGAAACTGCAATTTGAACAGGCTAACTGCAGATGTTCAAGAAGGAAATATTACTTATGATGTACTTGATTACATCAGTTACATCAATTACAAATGATATCTTCAATTTCAACAACTTTTCTAACCATGCAAAAATCTAATAGAGTTGTGTTCCAAGGTATGCGGTTGGTAGAAGTACACCATAACGGTGCGCAGTGTTGCATGCACAATTTTAATTTTTTTTTGACATTGTTCCACCCCTTAAAAAAATTCAACAAAAATATATGTTATGAAGGATATTCTCGGGAATGTTCATGTAAAATATAGATTTCTTTTTGCCTGTAATTTGTTTGAAAAAAGTTGTCTATTTTTTTGTAATAGCCTCATTAGTGTATACGAGTACAACATATATTTTATACATCAAAATTGGGTCCAGCCGCTTTTGAGAAAAAACACTTTTTTATTTTTCCCTCCCCCTCCATAACTTCCACAAAAATGAATTTTTACGGTTATCATTGGGAGAAACTTTAATTCACATACATGCGAACTTGTGACAGAAATTTCAAGTTAATACGTGCGGGGGCAGATTTTTTTAAGCTTAGCTGGCTATGCCCTTTAATTTTTCTAGTCAAAAATTATTCTATTTTGTGAAAAATTTGTCTTTTTTTGGTAGAGAATTAACCTTCTCGGTAGAAAATTAATTTTGTTGTTGTTGAATATTTTTCTTTTTTGGTATCAAATCAATCTTTTTGGTTGAAATTTCATTTCATTGATTCAATTTTTTTGAATTTGAAATTAATTTTATAAGTAAAAATTTAACTATTCCATTTTTTGTCGACATTGTTTGCATAGATATTCAATCTTTTTGGCTAAAAATGCATCTGTTTGGCTGAAAATTTTACTATTTCGTTGAAAATTTATTTTATTTGGTTAAAAACGTATTTCTCTAACTTAAAATCAAACTATTTTTTTTTAATTTATCTTTTTCAGTTGCAAATTCATCATTTTTTTGAAAATTTGTCTTTTCTTGGTCAAAAATTCATCTTCTAGGTTGAAAATTTAATTATTTGGTTACAAATTTATTTTTAAATTCTCATCCTAATGGAAAGGTGTTAGTATTATGTAAAATTTTACTTAGTCGGGTTTCATGAAATCTCCGTGTTTTGAGACCCCCTGAGTCAGAAAAAGCCATTTTTACGAAGGTGTCTTTCTGTCTGTATCCTGTAGGAACGGTAACTTTCAAAAGACTAGTCAGATTGGAATGAGCTTCGGGACATGTTTTTGAGACACAAAAATAGGAAGGTCTAGTTCATTAGCCAGCAATTTTTGATAAAAATTTGAATAGTTGGAGCATTTTCAAAATGTTTGAAAATATTTTTTTTTGCACGATTTGAAAATTCTACGTACGATTGTTCGTAGTACTCGGAATATCGAACAATTTATCCTCACGACCTTTTGCGATAAATATAGAATTATCAGAGTTATAGCATTTTCAAAATCTAACAAAAAAAAAGAAAATGAACATGCTAAGCCAAACAACGCACAATATGAAAAAAAGTCGAGAGAAGAAAAACGATGTTTTTGTAAGCCCTACAAGATTATCATAACAACTTTTCGAATTTTTTGAAAAATTGAAAATTCAAATTTGGTTTGCACAGAAAATAATGAAAAATAAAAAATTCCATTTTTCGGTTAAACAATGCAAGATACGAAAAAAGATGAGTTGACAAAAATTGTGCACACAAAAAAGATCTACAAATTCGTTATTGATTACTTTTTGATTTGAAGCGCAGTTTTTGTTTTATTTGTAAAAAAAAAGCATTGAAAATTGTGAGCGACTTCGTCTCTGATTGCCACATGGACTGGGCGCGACCAAGAGTTTATTTTATTTTTGCGCCAGTTACGGAAATTACGTCTATCTCCAATCGTGGCCTCTTGGTGACCTTCAGACATACTGTTTATTTGCCCTTTTTAATTTTTGGTTTATTTTTAAGCCGCCTAGCTATCGATTAAATGCGGCAGGAGCTTGGGTTGGGGAAAGAGAGGAAAGATAAGAAAAGCAACAAGCCCGAAAGAAAGAGGTGAGACTATTACTTTTGATAAAAATGAAGCCTTACTTTAATGACACAAAAGTGAAAATCTTTACAATTGTTTATGTTCGTAAATTTAAGATAAAAACTGCGACGCGAATGCCCAAATCATGAAAGGATAATTTATCGATTCAATTTTAACACGTGGCCCTGGCGGCCATTTTAACGTAGAAAGCCAGTGGCCACGACAAACGCGGAAATTTAACAAGTCGAACAATCGATGATATTCTCACTTATTTAAATCCCGAAGAAAATAATAAACTACCGACGGAAAAATCAGACCACTCGAGCACTGCGCGGAAAGATGAGTTAAATCAAACGAGAATCATAATTTCGAATAAGAGAAGGAAGCGAGGCTAGGTTAAGGTTTTCCCACTAAAACAGCAGATAATACAATAACGATAGGATTTTATCCTTAATCTGGCTTACTCGAATGAAATAAACGAGTACCTTCGACGCCATCCTTGTAGATTGTTAGTCCTTATTCGGAAAACTTTGAGTGGCGTCCAATTAAAATTGCCAATTTCATTCAGCGACTTTCGTTTTCAACTTCAAAACGACCTGTCACTCAAGACGCACATATGAAGAGTGGTTCGTTGCCGTGGTTTCTCCAAGATCAAAAGTGAACGCCGGGCTCGCACGGAATCCGTGACCAATCAAAGAGCGCGCAGCGCGCGCCATATATACAGTAAGCCAATAGAGTATTTCCATTCAGTCATGAAATTTCAAAATGGCCGAATGGTTCCGGGAGAGCACTCGTGTTTTATTCATTAAAACGCATGTAATATACTTTTCGAGGATCAATTAATTCTTTTAATTTAAGAAAATGGTACTTTCGTGTTTTATTGTGGTTTGCACGATGAAGCAAGCAAGGGACGATGGAATATCATTTCATAAAATTAAAGCTATTATAAAAGAAACAAACAGTTTGCCCGACCGGGTGGATCATAGGCTTTTTTATTATTATTACTGATTAGCAATTGGAACTCGAAAGTTCATTGTCTGATCTACCCGAAACCGCCACGCATCTCTATCCTGTTCATCCTCCATCCAGCTTAAGTAATCATGTCCTAGTTCTTTTAGATCATCCCTTACATTTTTCTCTCATCTGTTTCTCTGTCTGCCTAAAGGTCTCTTACTAGTCGGTTTCCCTCTTAAAACTTGCGCCACTGTCTCTTCGTCCCTATTTGAACCATAGATTTTTCTAAGTACTTTATTTTCGAAAAATCTAAACCTTTTCTCCTCTCCCTTCGTTAGCGCCCACGTTTCACACCCCTACATGACGACCGGCATTATTATCGCTTTGTAAATTCTTACTTTGATATTTCTCGATAGCGATCGGGATTTTAGTAGCGTGTTTGCTACATAATAGCACCCATTGCCAGCGGGCAGCCGCGCGTTGATTTATGTTTTAATGTTATTTTCTCTAGTTATAATAGACCCAAGGTATTTAAACTCGTTAACTCTTTTGAATTTCATATTTCTGGCCATTAGGTCCCCGCCTACATTACTTTGTTCGGATCTGACGACGGTCATATATTTTGTCTTCGATTCGCTAACTTCCAAACCAATATCTTTGGCTTTTGTGATCAAGATTTCTGCATTTTTAGCTACGGTTTCTTTATCATCCCCTAGTCGAGATAATCCGCATACCCAAGAATTTGTATTATCCCATTGAAGGTAGCACCGGTCGGATTCGCTTGTACTTGTCTGACCACGTATTCTAAAACTAAGTTGAAAAGGGCGCACGAAAGTGCATCGCCCTGTTTCAGGCCATCGCGGATCGAAAACTCTTCAGATAAACTTCCGTTTACACGTTTTCTACCCCTACTGCCGCTTAAGCAAATTTCGACCAGTCTAATTAATTTTCTTGGTACACCCAAGAACTCTAGGATCCAGTACATTCATGCGCGTATAATAGAGTCGTAAGCTTTTTTGAAAGGAGTTAGGCTACTTAAGATTACACTGGACAGGATCTTATAGCACGAAGGCACACGTGAAATTCCCCGATAATTGTTACAGTTCGTTTTATCGCCTTTTTTGAAGATGGGAATAATAATAGAGATATTCCATTCCTCCGGCATGCGTTCTGTTTTCCAAACTGCGCGTATTAATTTACAAATTTGCCGTGTGAGGTCAGGGCCTCCATTTTTCATCAGTTCTGACGTTCTGACATTTCTATTTCTACATCAGTAGGATCATTAATTAATAGATCGGCAGTGTGGATTTCACCGAGATTACCTTCAACGGGGGCTTCGCGTACATTTAATAGCTTATCGAAATAGTTTTTCCATAAATTCAGTCTCTCTGTCGCATCGGCTACTAGATTGCCATTTTCGTTCCTCATTACTTGCGTTCTACTTTGAAAGCCTTTCCTTATAAAATTGATTCCCCTGTACATCTCACGCGGGTTATTTTGTTTATGATGCGTTTCTATTGCTATTATTTTATTCATTCCCACTCCCTTTTCTTGGATCTATAGAGCCTATTTGTACTTTTACTAATCTGGTGATACTTCTTATGTGTTTGATCGCACTTATTTTCCAAACTAATTAGTTTGGCCTTCTGCCGTTTTTCAAACCAAAGTTTGCACTCTTCGTCAAACCACGGTTTGCTTTTGGTTACTTTCTTTAAACCTATAGTAAATTTTGCGTCTGTCTCTCTGTTCTTGGAGAGCGTCGAAACTATTAGAAATCTCAAATTGATAATTTAATGTTTCTGTTGGTGTTTTGAACTTATCTATATTGAAACGAACTGTTGGCTCTGTGCGGCTTGTTTTCTTACTTAACGCTAGCCTAGATCTTAGTTTTACTATCACGAGAAAATGGTCTGAATTCAAATCCGCTCCCCTGTACGATCTTATACCGAGAATGTTTGTATGCCGTCTTCTGTCAATTAGAACGTGATCAATCTGATTGTGAGTGATACCATCTGGTGATGTCCGGGTGGCCTTATGTATATTTTTATGCTTGAAATATGTGCTTTTGACAACGAGGTTCTTTGAAGCTGCAAAGTTTATTACTCTAGTTCCATTATCATTACTGACATCATGCAAACTTTCCGACCCTATTGTAGGCCTATACATCGGTTCTTTTTCAATTTTCCCGTTGAAATCTCCCAATAATATTTTTGCGTCATACGTTGAGAACTTGTCAAAAACCTGTTCAATTGTTTCGTAAAAAAGATCTTTAGTGTCTTTGTCTTTGTCCTCGGTGGGGCAGTGCGCGTGGATTAACACCTGTTTGCTGAAATTACCCTTCAGTACAATGCATGATAACTGATCGTTAATGAATTGCATGTCGATAACCGCTTGCGAAATTCGTTTATTAATGAGAAAACCGGTCCCCAGTGTGCGCCCCTTAGTTGCCCCATAGTGAAAAGTATAGTTATCCTTAGAAATTGTCTTTGCTATCTCAATGAGTTCGCTGAATCCGCCAGTATTTAGACTCCGCGCGTTCAGAGTTCCCGCCCTTAGATATTTTACTGTAGTTTTTTGGGAGCATACACTTTGCAGGAAAAAATAGAGTTTTCGAAAAAAAGACGTGAACAATGGATAAGTGCGATTACACGTGGTCCTTTTTCTGACAAGTTTCTTTTCTTTGTCATTTATTAGGACGTCCAGCTGATCTGGTCGATGTCAGATCTAAGAAAATCCACGCTTTTAAATTGTTATCATTCATTCTTTGAGAATGTTTAACCTGTAACAGTTCATATATTTTTAATTTTGCGAATATTGTCTACATTTATTAGAAAAAATAAGGATATTTTTCTATAAAAATGATCATTTCCTAACCTCAAATTTAAAGCATCTGGCAATATGTTCAAAATTGTATGCTACTATTTAAGTAAGCGTTATTATTAAATAAATACAAAATTTAGTGACACATTGAAAAACAAAATATACTCCAATATAAATGAATCCATGCAGTTAATGATAAATGAACGTGCCAATATTAACTTCACCACACACTAGAAATTTGTCATCTACCTTCTTGCATTCCACTTTTTCAACAAATCAATTCAATTCAATTGTTTGCACGTGTAATAATTATGCGTTATCGTAAAATACGATACAAGATCGAACTCACTCACTACGGGTACATCACTAATACTTGTGGAAAATTCCTCACTTTTCAGAGCGTAGGAATCTAAATTTTCAATTGCACTTAGTTTATTACAATAACGGACCTTCACTTCACCAGATAAACTCAAAAAGTATTCAATAGACATTTTTCATTTGCCGATAAACACAATTCTTCAACTGAGATAATACACGCGACGCAATGTATACAATGCAATGTTTTACCTGAACCATTCGGACATTTTGAAATGACGTCACAAGTGGAAATACTCTATAGGCGGCGTGCGAACTTTTAGGTTCATTTCGGAACGCTACATGAACATCGTTAAATGTAAATCTGCTACGTTTAGTGACCTTAAGTATGCATGAATAATAGTAGGCCTGTTATTAATAATTATAAGTTTTTAAAAGGCGAAATTTTTAAGCTTAGCCCGACGCCATACAAAATCGCGCTAATTCGCGCGTACATAGGAGGTTCTGGTTTGACGAACGCCCTAGCAGATCGTGGAGTAGAAATCTCTTAATAAGGCCCGTTGATTTGCGTGAGATGACTGCTAGAGCTTGTGCAGGCACTTCATTGGCCAAAACTGTTGCACTATTCTACTGATCTACCTCCATGGGACTGCGCCCTTACTAGGGCAATCACAGTATAGGCCCAGTGTGACGTCAAAGATTTGACCACCTCTTTCGTGCTTTCCTTGTATCTCAGCCACAGATGATCATATCGAAGATGGCGCCAGGTTTACAATTAGTGTTGCTCATAAACAAAAGAAACAAAACAAATGCGTATATAAAAAATGTTATTAGGTTTCGCGAGTGCTCTGAGAATGGGTGGTAAGGCTCCCCCTCTTTGCATTGATAAGGAAAACCATAGACCGAGTCCACCGGTGCCGGCGGAAAATTTAAATGTGACGAGAAGGTCCGGAATCACCGCGTCACAAAATAAAACAATAAAATTTTTGGACAAACGACACAAGCTACACAGAAAATGAATTGACGAAAGTTGTTCACCCAAACAAGAGCTGCAAATTTGTTATCAATCATTTTTTTGATAAGACGCGTAGTTTTTGTTTTAATCGTGAAAAATTACATTACGAATGGACAAATTGAATTTTTGGGAAAAAGACACAAAGTACAATAAAATATATCATAACAAACTTGTTATTCACAATCACTAAATTTCAGTTGTCGACGGCTTAACATTTAATTTTAAAAGTTCTATGCAAAAATGTGTGGGATGCACAATGACCGAGCGCGTAGCTCGAGGACAGTACATTATCGAGCGAGAAGCGCGAGACCCAACAGGTGCGCACCCTAAGCGCGCTCAAACATGTTCATTTCTTTGGTTAAAAATTTAACAAATCTGTTTGAAAATTTGTTTTCTTTTGTTAAAAATTAATTTTCTTTACTAAAAATGTAGCTATTTCATAATTGCTATAAAAATGATCTTTTGAGATAAAAATTCACTTATTTTGTTGAAAAGTCGTCTTTCTTAGTCGAAAGTTAAATATTTTTTGCTGCAAATATCAACTATTACACGTTTTGTTGAGAATTCATTTTTTTATCAAAGATTTATCAGTTTGGTTGAAAATTTAATTATTTTGTTGATTTTCTTGGTTGATAATTATTTTAACAAAAAATGTAAGACCTTCAAAGTTCTCTTCCTTGTTTCGAAAACAACTTTAACAACTTTTAAATTATGAATTCCAATCATGTCACTAAAAGTAATATATTATTTCATGAAAATCATGAGAAATGTAAAAAATTTCCAGCTTCGGTGGCATTTGCTCTCATTTTTTTCAACTATTTATCTATTTTAATAATAATTCAATTTAGCAAGACTAATTATTTAAACAAATTATTATTGTTAAAACGATCTTCTTCTTTATTATTGCTAGATAGCTGCGGTTTCTTCTGAAATTTTCAACTTTTTACTCACTTATTACTTATTAAAATGATGAAAATGCAAGTTAACGAACATATTCGTTTAAACAATTTATTAATGTTTATAACTATCTTCTCTTAGATATGTGCTGTATTGTGATTGTTTTTTCTAAACTCCTCAACTTTTTGTCCACTTTTCATTCAAACAATTGCTTATTGTTTATAACTATCTTCGCTTAGAGTAAATCTAGAAAATTGCTTTTTTCTGAAATCTTCAGTATTGCTTTGACTTTTTAGTTATGAACAAAAGAGATATGTGGAAAACGTGAAAAATAGAAAAATTGAACAAAACGACGTAATGGTGTAACATTTTTAATACACTTGAAACTATAAGAAGGCCATATTGAGAAATTGTTAAAGTGACCTAGTCTGTTTTCATTTTCAAAATATTGCCTTCTGATTGTTTGAACAAAGTTAAGAAAAATATGAATTATTCACAATCTTAAAAATATAATGGATCAATATGGATCAATATATTGATTAATTATGCACATGCAGGATCCTCAAGCGCTGCTTTTCAAAAGAGTTCTGTTTTCCATTTCTTAATTTTTTTCGATTGTATATTGTCCATGGAAAATTGCAATTATTTAGCAAAGCTTGTAAAAATTTTTTGCGCCGAATAAGCGTAAATTGAATAAGTATGAAATTGAGCCACCATAGCATTAGCAGAAAACTGATAATTTGATTAGTTGAGATATTTCCTAATTTAGTTGTGGAAAGCAACTAATTGCTTGATGCAAATAAGTAAATTCACTTAGGACTGTATATAATAATTCAAAAGAGCCATGAAAATGAAAACGTAAAAATGAGTAAAGTTTAATAAAATAAAGCGATAATGTTACATTCTTAACTCTATTGGAACAATAAGAAGGTCATATTGTGACATCGTGAACGATTTTCGATTTTCAAAATGTTTTATGGCTGTACATTTTTCTGGTTTTCCATAGAAAATTGCAATTATTCAAGATAGCATGGATTTATAAAAAATATATAACCTAAATGGTTGTCAAGAAATAATGGCTCGTCGTACGAGAAAATATCGCGAGAGTAAAAAGTTTTATCTGATATTAAAGTTTAATAAAAAAATTTCAAACAAATTTAATATGTACACTGAGGTTTTTTATATACAGGGTGACCCATTTCAATCTATAGATTCAAATATCTCTCAAAATACTCCATTAAAAAAAATTGTTTAAACAAAAATTGTACAGAACATAGAGCGTCATTTAACGGTAATATTAATTTTCACATTAAGTTCAATTTTCGAGGTCATTTGAAGGTAAAGACGATTTTTTTTTTAAATGACAACTCATATTTTTGACTGCGGATTCAAAAAGAGCGGAAAATTTCACGTCAAGAACATTCTGTGAGAAATTTGCTTTTGTGATCTTAGAAAGGTCAAAAATCAAGGTAAAATGTGTAAAAAACATAAGGTGCCCTTTTTTGGAGTTATCGTGGTTTTTTGAGAATAGCAAACGTTCAAGATGCCTTCAACAAGTCGATAAAATGTAGTAGTGTGAACCAACTTGACCATCTCGACCTTCAGATAAATTTTCAAGGTCATTTGAAGGTCAAGATGACTTTTTTAAAGAAAATACCAACGTTAAACTGCAGATTTGAATAGAGCAAAAAATATTACGTCAAAAATTTTCTATGAAAAATTTGTAAAAGTGTGTACCATCTTGACGACCTTGACCTTCTGATAAATTTTCAAGATCGTCAAGATGGAACACACTTTTACAAATTTTCCAATAGAACCTTTTTGTACGTAAAATTTTTCGCTCTTCTCAAGTCCGCAGTTTAACGTAGGGATTTCCTTTCAAAAATCATCTTGACCTTCAAATGACCTTGAGAATTTATCTGAAGGTCAAGATGGTCCAGTTGGTTCACACTTTTACATTTTATCGACTTGTTAAAAGCATCTTGAACGTTTGCTATTCTCAGAAAACTACGATAATTCCAAAAGAAGGGCACCTTACCGTTTTTTAGACATTTGACCTTTCCGAAATCACAAAAGCAAATTTCTCACAGAATGTTTTTGACGTGAAATTTTCCGCTCTTTTTAAATCCGCAGTCAAAAATAGGACTTTTTTATTTTAAAAAATCGTCTTCACCTGCAAATGACCTCGAAAATTGAGCTTAAGGTCAAAATTAATAGTACCGTTGAATGACTCCCTACGTTCTGTACAATTTTTGTTTCAACAATTTTTTTGTAGATGGAGTATTTTAAGAGATATTTGAATCTATAGATTAAAATGGGTCACCCTGTACTTTTCAAAATTTTCAAAAATTTTCAAAAAGAAAACAAAATTATTATTCTGTTAGATTAACAAATTTAATTTAAAATTTTCACTAGATATTTAATATATTTCAGAACTATCCGTGTTAAATTTTTCGATTAGACCAAAATTTAAAAAGTTAGAGCTTTTTCAAAATTTGAAACAACAATTTTTTTATGACTTTTGGAAATTTTTGTGAAAGTTTCTGGTAAACGACAAAAATACTTTCATATTATCCTAATGCCATTTTTAATTACGATGAAAATTAAAAAAGTTATGTGCTTTTCAACATTTCGAAAATTTTCAAAATAAAAAACAAAATATATTTTTGATACATCGAAAAATCATTCCAAATTTCTACTAGATATGAAATATATTCCGATGAAATTTTTCAATTAGACCGAAATTCAAAAATGTAGGTCATTTTAAAAAATATGCAATTTTTGTTTTTAAGAGACTTGTAAGTTTAAAGCGTTACTTTCAGTAGATTTTAACAAGATTTACAAATTATTTTAATGAAATTTTTCAATTGGACACATATTGAAAATGTTCTAGATTAATTAACCATAATACATTTGTCCTAGAACTGGCAAGGGCACCTAATTTTTTTTTTATTTTCGCTAAATTTTACTTTTTCGTTCAAAATAAAAAAAAAATTACAAAAAGAAGTAAAATACAAAAAATGCACAAGCAAAACGATAAAATACAAAAATTAAAAAAAAACATGCACTTTAAAGGTCAAAATGAAGCTCACCGTGGTGAAGTGCATAAGTAGGCAATACCAAAACTAATCGAATTTTGGCAAAATGTATTTGTTGAAACATTATCCCATTTTTCAAAAAGAGTAATGGATTTAGGCGTTCAAGTTGTGGAACATAAAAGACGTGTTTTTTTCTAGCACTACAAATTTTAACATTTTGTACACAGACTTTTTAAAATTGAAGATCAAAGCATCGACAACTGTAATTTGGTGATTGTGAATTCTCTTTTGTTAAAGCTCTTCATGCCGTGTCTCGTGCTTCGCACTCGATTTTTGCCAAGATGTGAACTTTTCTACATTATATTCAACAATTTTATATCCAATGTATGTTAGATTTATTTTCTTTTCTCAGCCTGGGGTTACTTATTCAGATATTGCAAAATAAAGAACAAATTTTATTTATCATGATTACTTTATTATTTTTTCCATATTTTGCATTAAATTTTAATCTGAGCTACCCTGAAAAATGTATAATTTTATATTATTACAATTCATAATATGCATTGGTTTCGTAACATAAGTATTTTCATTGTCTTGTTTTTGTAATTGAAAAAAGTGCGCATCCTACTAAAAATAAGCATTCTAGCGTAAAGTAGTTTAAAAAAAATTTGTAGATATAATCTTTTTTGGTTGAACAACTTTTGTCTTCTCATTTTTTTTATCTCCTGTGTCGTTTTTCCAAAAATTTAATTTTTTCATTTTTAAACTTACTTTTTACAAATAGAAGAAAATCTACTCGTCCTATCTAAAAACTATTATTAGAAAATTTGTCAATCTTTTTTGGCTGAACAACTTTTATCTATTCATTTTTTTTTTTCGTATCTTGTGCCTTTTTCAAAAAATTTTATTTTTTTATTCTTAATGTTATTTTGTACGATTAAAAAAAACTACGCGTCCTATCAAAAGATTAATAATTACAAATATGTAGCTCTTTTTTGGATGAGAAACTTCTGTCAAAGGATTTTTTTTTGTAGCTTGTGTCGTTTGTCCAAGAATTTAATTTTTTTGTTTTTAATATTGTTTTTTACGAATAACACAAAAACATCTTTTTTCGTAACTTGCATAATTGGACGCCAAAATAAAATTTTGTATTATTTTTTGTGCGATCAAAATTTGAATTGTCGCTTTTTCACAAAAATCAAGAAGCTTGTTATGATAATCTTGTAGGGATTTCAGAAAGCAACCTTCTTTTGTTTTCTTGGCTTTTTTCATATCGTGCGTTGTTTGGCTTCAAATGTTCATTTTCGTTTGTTTTTTTGGATTTTGAAAATGCTATAACTCTACTAATTTTTTTTTATCGCAAAAAGTCCGGAGGATAAATTGTTCGAGTATCCCAGTAATACGAAGAGCCGTACATAGAATTTGTAAATCTTCAAAAAAAGTGGTCTCAAAAATTTAGATGCGTACATGAATTGCACATGCGATTGTACATGAAAAACAACCAAATAGTTCAATTATCAACTAAAAAATATGAATTTTATAATAGTAGAATTTTCAATTAAAACGAATTATTTTTTGTCACCAAAAGTTTTTGGATTTTCGTATTGAATTCTATTAATTCAGTTCGCATTTAAGCGAAAAACTGGAAAAAGGGGAGGTTTCTCAAAAACAGGGGAAAAAATGAAATCTTGAAAAAAGGGAAATAGGGGAAAGAGTGTGAAGCCTGAAATATGAAAGTGATTTTCAAACTTATCAAGTTATTATTATACTGTACCGATGCCGGGACAACTTTTGCAAAATCCGCAAACGTTGATAAAATTTATTAGTTTTCACCAAGATGTCGCATTCAAAGTATATACGATCCGAATTGCTTTCAATCGATTTCAATGGAATCGTTCCAATAGGGGAATAACCAATTTCGTGAAATAATAGAAACAGAATCTTAAATTCTGAAAACCTATTTGAATTAACTGAAATATTCTCTTGGATTGAGCAAAATATTTTCTTGAATTAACCAAAAGTTTTAATTTGATCAACGAAAATATTTGCCTGGATCAACCGAAGGATATAGTATGATCAATCAAATTTTACCAAAATAAAAATGTTCATCGGTGAACCGGATATTTTGTTGTCCATATAATAATTAATTATATTCTAGGGCTGATACAAACAAAATTTTGTTCATTCAACCAAATCTTTTCCTCGGTAAATCAAAATAATTCACAGTATTTTAGAGAGCTCACAGAATCCACAAGAATTAAGAGAATTCAGAAGAATTCGCAGAAATTGAGAGAATTGACAGAATCGACAAGATTTAAGAGAATTCAGAAGAATTCGAAGAATAAAAAAGACTTAGAGAAATTCAGAATAATAATCATGGTTTGTTCGAAATATTTCAAGCGAATTAATAAAAACTTTAAAAGAATTAAAAATAGTTCAAAGAATTCAAAGAATTCCAAGGAATTCAAAAGATTTCAGAGAATTTAAAAAAATTCAAATAATACAGAAGAATTCTGGGTTGAACAAAATGCAGAGAATTAAAAAAAATTCAGAAAATTCAAAAGAATGAATAGAATTATGGATGAATTCAGAGGATTCAAAAGAATTATTTGGGTGTATTATTTCGTACTGAATCGAGAAAACGGGTGGGTCAAATTTTATACAAATCTAATACCTTCTCATTATAGGATGAGAATTTAAAAAGTGATCAAACTGAGATTGTTTAAAAGAATAAAAAATAAAAAGATTTCCTCCGAACATTCATTAGGCGAGTCATTATTTCAAACGTCATTTTTATCATCTTAGTCTTCGTGTCTAGTCATTGAATTTTATGCTAGCGTAAACAAGCTTTCTTCATAAAAGACGCATTATCTTGCCCTTCACCATCAGTTTCACTCTCTGATGACACAGTTTCTTTTAAAAATGGGAAAAATATTTCATTTCAGTTTTCTAGTAATTTTTGTGGTTCTTTCGCAAGAAATGGTGCTTTCTTTTGATGGAAATATTAGTAAGTGAAATAATATTCGATGTTTTCGAAATATGAATCAATTTTTAATTGCGCTATTTAAAATTGTAACCATCCATGCATCAAAAAACTCTGAACAGTTCCTCTGAAATGCCACGTCTTCAGAAAAGGTAGCATATGGTCAACCACTTCTAATGCGAATTAACCCAAATCATTTTACAAGGATATGATTTAGGACCTCGCGATAAACATACCTAAAAAAAAAATATTTTCTAAATTTTTAATGTTTGGGAGGTTCTGACATGCCACGTGTCACGTATGTACTACTGAAAATTCCCATATGGGGCTTCATATGGAGTTACCTGTATGGGGACCCAGATGGGAGCCCATATGTGAAACCACATGTATCCTTATAAAAAATCGTATACGCGAATTGGGACACGAAATGGTATAGGAATCTATGTGGGACACTACTGAAGTGTCCTATAACAGCTACCATTGCGCATTAGTTTTTCTGGTCCTTTAAGATTGTCTGGTATAAAAAAAATATTTTGAAAACAGATTTATTAAAAATAAATTAAAATCCTACTTGGAATTTCATGTAGGACCAATTCATAGGTTTTCACACATTCACAGCGATATAGGATTCCATATGGATTACCGTGTAGGTTCCAATATATGTTCCTAATATGGGTTCCCACAAAAGTTCCTATCCCATTTCATGTTCCGATTTGATCGTACGATTATTTATAGGAATCCATGTGGGTTTTTGTATAGGTCCCTATAATAGAGCCCTAAGTGGAGACTTTCAGTTGTGAAATTCCAGTTTCTAGTTTTAAATGGCCATATATAGTTTTTAATTAGCCATATATAGAAGAAAAAATCTGCCCGCTTTGCGGGCACATTCTCACTGCGCGCGGCTCGCAAGTTTGAGCGCGCCTGGGGCGCGCACCTGTTGGATCTCGCGCTTCGCGCTCGGACATATTTGTCGTCTAGGTTTTCACATTCGTCTTAGTGAGCTTCATCGTTATGACCTGCTTTTGGTTTAATTATGTCAGTTTTACATAAAAAGTAAGAACTAATTTACTTAAGGTTCTATTGACCTTAAGGAACACATTCTCATCAAGACACTCGCGCTTCGTGCTCGATATTTGGTTTAAACATCATGTGAACCTCGCGCTTCACGCTCGTTTCTGTTCATCGTATGATAGAAACCCAAAAGTTTGAGCGTGCTTGCTGCGCGTAATTTGGTCGTCGCGGTTCGCAACGACCATATGTTACGTTCGATGTTCTTCAGATGAAAATGACTAAAGTTGTATTTGATTTAGAATGAAGAAGGTAATTCCTTTACTTCAGCGCATATTTCTGTATCTTTCTAATAAATCCTACAATCAGAAAGATTTTTTTCCAACTATCTGAAAAGGGGAGAAAACAAGTATCTAAGTCGTTTTTGGAACATATATCTTGCTTTTTCATTCATAATCAAACCGACCCCTTGACTACCATGTGATTCCCTATCTACTCCTGACTATATTTCAAAACCGCCTTTCAACACCCCATTTTCTATGTTTCTACTTTCGCATCCCTTTTTCTTTGTCTCAGGTACACATAAAATACCTAGCTTCCTTACGCGCATAGTTTCTCGTAATCTCTTATCTTAAGATCATTTACCCCCCTAGCATTCCAAACACCCAGTCTCCATTCATCGCCTGAAACTCGAACTTTACGTTTACCGTGTGTATGCATTTCGTCAATCAAAGTTTAAGTCCATTCCGAGGCTACTTTATTGTTTGTATTGTTCATGTTTAGATTATACACCCAACTACCACCTTTATGCGCGAAATTTTTTTTGCGAGTCGAAATCATGTCCAAGTTAAGTAGTGATTCGTGGTATGGTTGAAAGTCTAGTTGTAACGTCAGTCCCACCAAAACTTCTATTACTGGGGGGGGGGGGGGGGAGGAAAAGGTAAGGAAACCGAGAGAGAGTCGCAATTGGTTGATGTTTTATGCTGAGAAGGTCACCAGCCTTCAGCAGCGTTGTATTAGATAGGAGTTCATATGTTTCCATCTGCCCATTCCCGGCCCACCTCTAAACGAGGAACCAATAACTGTTTTTTTTTTTTTTTTTTTTTTTTAATATACATATTCATTTCGTCTATTTGGAGCATAGTTCTTGAAATATAAATTTAATAGTCGAATTTTTCCAGAGCAATTATTTTAGTAAACAAAGGTCAAAACGCATTCTGAAATAAAAGTCAGATTTTCAGTCAGAATAAATTGTTTGAATTATTGTTTTATTTTATTGTTTCAATCGTTAGAAATAGTATTGAGAACATAAAAACAGTGAAAAATTGTGAAAAGAAACACACGAGATGAAAAATAAAGTAAATAAGCAAAGTTTTTATGAGAATGTGCCCGCTTATCGGGCCGATTTTTTCACTGTTAATGTTATTTTTTACGAATAAAACAAAAACTACAGATCCTGTCATTATTTTCTGTGCAATAAAAATGTGAATTTTCGATTTTTCGAGAAAATTCAAAAAGTGGTTATAATAATCTTGTAGGGCGTGTAAAAAGAAACACTTTTCTTACCCTGACTTTTTTCCTTATCGTGCGCTGTTCGGCTGGAAATATTAATTTTCGTTTCTTTTTTTGGATTTTGAAAATACTGTAACTCTGAAAGTTTTCATTTTATCGAAAAATGTCATGAGAATATATTGTTTAAATTTTTGAGTACTATGAACAGCCGTACATATCATTTTCAAATTTTGAAAAAAAGTGGTATCAAAAATTTTGAAAAAGCTCTCACCTTTTGAATTTTTATTTTGCATTACATTTTAATTTCAGGTACCCTGAAAAATTTATTATTGCAATAAATTTGTATTATTACAATTCATAATAAGCACTGATATTGAAACAGATGTATTTTCATTGTCTTGTCTTTATACTCGTAATAAAAAAAATGCACATCCTATCAAAAAACTATTTTGTTATGATACATTTGATTGCAACTTGTGTCGTTTTTACATTTTAATCCGTTCATTTTCAATCTTATTTTTTGCGATTTGAACCAAAAATACGCATCCTGGCGTAAAGCGATTGTGAGAAAATTTGTAGATATAATATAGGTGAAAAATTTGATTGAATAAAAGGTTATTTTAGCTCGTGTCGTTTTCTCAAAAACTCAATTTTTTATTTTAAATCTATTTTTGTAACAAAATTTTATACCAAATTTGTAGACCTTTTTTGGTTGATGAACTTTTTTCTTCTCATTTCTTTCGTCTTTTACGTGGGTTTTCCCCAAGAAATGTATTTTTTTATTTATATTCATGACAAATTTGCAGCAATTTTTTTGGCGAGCAACTTTTGTTTACTATTTTTTTTCATAGCATGTGTCGTTCGTCCAAAAATTTAATTCTTTTACTTTTCATTTTATTTTTCACAATTGAATAAAAAACCGCGCGTCCTACCAAAAAGTGATTGCCAAAAAAGTTGCAACTCTTTTTTGAGTTAACAATTGTTGTCTATATCCTTTTTTGTATCTTGTGTAGTTTGACCGCAACATGGAATGTTCGATTTTTCATTATATTTTGTGCGATTAAGTTTTTTAATTTTCGATTTTTCAGGAAAATTCAAAAATCTGTTATAACAGTATTGTAGCGTGATCAAAAAGCAATGTTTTTCTCCATTTGACATTTTTCATATCGTGCGTTGTTTGGCTTATAATTTTCATTTTCGTTTGCTTCTTTGAATTTTGTAAATTCTATCATTCTGGTAATTGGTTGTTTATCAAAAAAAGTCATGAGGATAAATTGTTCATATGTTTGTGTACTATTAATAGCCCTACATAGAATTTATGAATCTTGAACAAAGTGTTCTAAAAAATTTTGAAAATGCTACAACTTTTTGAATGTTCATCCAAATTGGCTGACTAACGAACTTCACCTTCAGTTCAGGACACTTAAGGAGTATACCAAAGCTCAATCATATCTGTCAATTCATTCGAAAATTATCGTGCTAACAGACTCACAATCTACGGACACAAATTTCACACAAATCTAATATGGTCTCTGATGAGAATGTAAACCACAAATATTAATACCAAATTGTGCTTTAAGTAACCCATGCGGAAACTACTTCGTATATATTACATCGTTTACTATCCACATTTCCGATGTAATTTACGAACTCGCTTCTAACGTAAATCCTATGCAGTTTACAACGTTGAAATATTTAACAGGCTACCCTTTAAATGATACTAATAAATTACATAACTTGTATCATTCTTGCAGAATCATCATGAGTTCCTTACAATCGTCAAAAGCGAGTGAATGCTTCACCCGGAAGTTCACCATTACATGATTTGCCACACTTGCTTGCACATAATCTACGTCAAGTAGATATGAATGAACCCTCCAGCGTCAGGATAATAAAGAATGGTGTTACTGTTGGCCCTGGCTATGCAATATGTCTTTATCTGGTTGTGTAGAAAATTATCACCCCGACGCAGCTCCAAAATTTTTTGTGATTATACTTAAAGATCCTCAAACCGGTGCCTGGCGCCTTCTCTGCTTAACATTATCAAAAGCCAGATACTGATTGGGCTCATGCTAAGGCGGAAGAGTGTATTCATAGGCAGCTGCCGTATCTGCTACCCCTAGTTGCAAAAAATCTACGTGAATTACATTTTTATAATCCATCTAGAGTCCAGATAACAATGGGTGGTGTTCCTGTTGGACCTGGGTTTGCAATACATCCTTATATCGCCATAGCACTCACTCACTTCATGCGTACTAAGTTTGGTGTTACATCGCATATGGAAACCGTGGGAGAGCCGAAGCCTCACCGTCTACAATTCACTTACACGAACATTTATTGCGACGTTGTCATACTTGAACTTTTGGATCCTATCTTGTTAACAAACGGTGTAACTGGTGCTCTTTCTAATGCGGGTTATTTAGACGAAGCTAGGGCTTGGGCTCGTGATAAGGCGGAAGAGTGGAAGCGTACGAGGCTGAATCAAGTGAATTATTACAATTCGAGAATTAAGCAAATAGTTTTGACCCAGTTAAAAAATGTATGGGTTAGCACCTGAAAAAACTAAAAAAAATGTTAAAATTGGTTAATATCTTCTGTTGGGTTTTTGAAGTTGAAAATTTGAAAAAAATGTTCTATTGCTTAAAACATTATAGGGATTTTTTTATGATTGGTTTTTACTAGAGAACCACACAGTAAACAGAAATAAAAAAACATTTCTTGTGAGATTTTGGGTCGATTTAAAAAAAAAAGTATGCATTTAACTACTCCAACGAAACCTGTTCTGCACACATTTTCAAGAAATTTTAAATTGAACAACAAATTTGTTTTTAAATTTACAATTTTTGATTACTGCTTACTAGGAAAAGCTATACATACGAACAATTCACCAAAAGTTTGTAACCAATACTTATTATTTTTGAAATATTCAAAGCCAAAAACCAAACGAAATTTTCAATTTACCAATTTAAATGTAATCTTTGTAAAAGTGGAATTCAAAAAACTAAAAATTTCAAAAAGTTTAAAGATCGTCGTTTTAAGCCTTTTCCAACATCGTAAACTTATTCGGAAATAGGGCTCTTTTTTAAATAAAAAAGAACCTATCTACATCAAATTTTTGTTTTAAGTCCCGGTGTCGTAAACTACGTCTGAAACCATACGAAAATACGACGTCGTAGTCCAGGTCGCAATTCTACATCGTACTCTTTTAAAACGAACCAGTGAAATCTCACTCATTTTCAGTAAAATTTCACGGATTTTCAGTGAACTCTCACTGGTTGAAACAGTCAGAAGTGTGTCCAGTCTCACTGAAAATCAGCGAGATTTCACTGGTTTACTCAGTACCCGTAGTCTGAGTAACTGGTAACTGGTTCACGAGTGATAATTCAAAACACTAATATAACCAATAACAATTTCACTGGTTCAGTTCAAGAGAGAATTCTACATTGTTCACTATCCCAGTCTCTGACATAATTTACGACCTTGTTTCTGACGTAGTCTTCTTCGCAGTTTGCAAAGTCGGAATTTTCAACAGGCTACTCACGAAATGATACTAGTGAAATACATAACTTGTATCATTCTTGCAGAATCATCATCAGTTCCTCATAATCGTCCAAATCGAATGGATTCTACACCCAGGAGTTCACCATTACATGCATTGTCACCCTGGCTTGCACATAATATGGCCCTGGCTATGAAATACATCCTTATCACGTCGTAAAACGCCCTGTCTATATACATTTAGGGTTTGGTGTTTCAGTTTATCTGAAATATTCAGAAGATCTCGAGCCTCAGCGTGTAGAAACTTTTTACCGAGACGCAGCTCATAGAGTTGTCGTGACTCAACTTAAAGATCCTATCATGTTGGATAAACCTGCACCTGGTGCCTTCTCTGCTGAGAATTATCAAAGGCTAGCTACTGATTGGGCTCATGCTTAGGCGCAAGAGTGGATTCGTACGCAGGTCCCGTATCTGCGACCTCTACTTGCACAAAATCTACGTGAATTGCAGTTTTATAATCTCACCGGAGTTTGGACTCTGGTGGGATTATAAAAATGTAATTCATTTAGATTTTATGCAAGTGGGGGTCGCAGATACGGGAGCTGCGTACGAATCCACTCTTGTGCGTTAGCAGGAGCCCAATCAGTAGCTGGCTTTTGCTAATGCTCACCACACTCGGGAAAGAAGGCACCAGATATAGGTTTATTCAACATGATAGGATCTTTAAGCTTAATCAGCACAACTTTGTGAACTGCGTCTGGGTAAAAAGTTTCAACAGGTTGAGCCTCGAGACGTCTTGAATTTCTCTTATACGCTAAAACACCAAGCCGTCCCTGTACATAGCTAGGGCGTTTTACGACGAGATACGGATGTATTGCATAGCCAGGGTGCGTAAGAAAATCAAGATTTATAATCGCGACTAACGTGGGATTATGCATATCCACTTGACGTAGACTATGGGCAAGCAAGGGTGGTGAAACATCTAATCGTGAACTCCTGGATGGAGCATCCATTCGCTTTTGACGACTATGAGAAACTGATGATGATTCTGCAAGAGTAGATATAAGAAGGAATGGTGAAACTACTGGCCATTAGTTTGCAGAACATCCTTATATCGTCATAACCCGCCCTCACATCATGCATCATAGGTATAGTGTTGTATCGCCATGTTGTCGTGATTGCACTTCTGGTTCGTATGTTGTTAACAAACTCTGTACCTGGGGCTCTTCCTGCTGAGCATTATTCAATCGCAGCTACTGCTTGCTCTAGTAGAAGGGGGGGGAAGTGGATTCGTATGAGATTCAATCAAATGCATCATTATAATCCGAATTCAGGAACTCAATTGGGATCAGCACGACACGTCGCAGATTGGTCAAAACCAAGCATTTATGTATTCTTCAAACATGTATACAGCCTTCAGCTATCATCCGATTCACAATTTTTTTTAAATTCAAGAAAACAGGTTTTGACACGTTATCAGTCGAAAGAAACGCATTAAGGTTACCCAAGAGGTGAAAGACATTCATTTGAATCCGGGAACAGTGGATAGCGCAGAAAAGTTCAAGAAAGTATACAACTAGGGTTTTCATTTTCCATGACCATTATTATTCAAAGACTAAAATTTTAATCCTGTAACATTTCCAATATAAACGTTTAATAAACGAACTAAAACAATTTCAAATTTATTTATTGGTTTCAACCAAAAAATAACCTACAATGATGAATTTCCAACCACATAGTCGAAGTTTCAAACAAACTAGAACCTCATACCTCAATTTATTTCTGAACGTTGTTTAAATATTTAATTATTCTTGTAAATCTACAAAGCAAAATAGAACAAAGTCGTCAAAAAGACAATCTTAGTTGACTCCGTAAACAACTTGTGTCTAATCCTTGAAAAATAGCTAAACAGTGTAAATGATTAACAGTTATTATAAATTTGCAAAGTAACATCGGAAAGACCTATTGAAAATACATTCTTTGTTGACTCTGTAAACGAATTGAGCCTATTCGTTGAAAATGGCCAAATTCTTGATTTGTTTATTAAAATTGTTTAAATAATGATTAATTCTTGGAAATTTGCAGAGCATTATAGAAAAAAGTCGTGTGAAAGATATTCTTATTCAATTCTGTAAAATATTGAGCCTATTCGTTAAAAAGTATCTAAACTCTTAATTTTTTTTAAATTGTTATAATAATTAATAATTATTGTATATTTGCAAAGTATGGTGAGTTATAGTTATAGTTAATAAAAACTACACATCCTATCAAAAAAAGATTTAGAAAAAATTTGTAGCTCTTCCCTCGGTGAACAAATTTTTGTCTATTCATTTTTTTCTTAGCTTGTGTCTTTTGTCTTATTTGCAAAGTATGGTGAGTTATTGGGAAAACATTCTTTCTTGATTCCCTCAACTAATTCTGAACGTTCATAATATTGTATTGTTAAATGTTCATAATTTGTATTGTTTATTATTCTACTAACAAAATCACTTCCAAAAAAAAGTGTGGCTATATAGTTTAAAAAAGAAACATCAAGACATGAGCCAAAATATTAATTAAAATTGTAATTTTTTCTTCAGAAATAATTAGCCCAGGATAAAATTTTTTTTAATTGCTTAAGATTTCAAAAATAGTTTACATAAGAAAGAAGTCATAGTCGTCGACTAAAAAGATAGCACAGGATGAATTCATATTTTCAATTGTCCAAAATTAAAATAATAGTTACAATTAGAAGGACGTCATATTCTTTGAAAATGTAACTGACACAAACTTGTGTCGTTCGTCCAAAAATTTAATTCTTTTATTTTTCACGATTAAAACAAAAACTACGCGTCCTATGAAAAAAATGATTGATAACGAATTTGTAGCTCTTTTTTTCCTGAACAAATTTTGTCTACTTATTCTTCACGTAGCTTGTGTTGTTTATCCAAAAATTCAATTTTTCTATTTTCAATGCCGTTTTTTTTACAAATAAAACAAAAACTGCGCATCTTATCAAAAAGTGATTATTAACAAATTTTAGGATCTTTTTTATATGCACAATATTTTTCCTCTCATCTTTTTTCGTATCTTGCGTAGTTGGACCGCAAAAGGGAATTTTTTATTTTTCATTATTTTTTTGAGCAATCAATTTTAATTTCTTCATTAAAAAAAAAAAAATTAGAAAAGTTGGTATGGCAATATTGTATAGTGTTCATGGAGCAACGTTTTTCTCTTCTCGACATTTTTTCATACCGTGCGTTGTTTGGCTTAAAATGTCAATTTTCGTTCGTTTTTTGGAATTATGTAAATGCTATAACTCCAGTAATTTTTCTTCTATCAAAAAAAGTTAAGCAAATATTTTGTTTGGCTTTTTGAGCACTATTAATATCCGTTCATAGAATTTTTAAATATTGAAAAAAAGTGTTCTCAACAATTTTCAAAATGTGCTCACTTTTTGAATTTTCAACCAAAATGCCTGGTTAATAAACTAAGTTTGATTAAACTAAATTTATTAATAAACAATTTGTTGATCTTTTTTGGGTGCACAATTTTTGTCTATTCATCTTTTTTCATAGCTTGTGTCGTTTGTCCAAAAAATTTGTTTCTTTTTTAATGTTGTTTTTATGAATAAAACAAAAACTCCGCGTTCCATAAAAAAATAATCAATAAAAAATTCATAGATCTTTTTTGGGTGAACAACTTTTATCTTTACATTTTTTTTCGTTCCTTTTGTCCTTTTTCCAACTATTTAATTTTTTTATTTTCAATGTTATTTTTCACGATTGTAATAAAAACTACACATCATATCAAAAAACGATTTAGAACAAATTTGTAGCTCTTCCCTCGGTGAACAAATTTTGTCTATTAATTTTTTTCTTAGCTTGTGTCTTTTGTCCAAAAATTTTATTTTTATATTTGATGTCGTTTTTATATGAATAGAACAAAAACTACGCGTCATATAAGAAAGCGATCGATAAGAAATTTGTAGATCTTTTTCAGTTGCACAATTTTTATTTGAAAAAAATATTTTTTCGTATCTTGCATAGCTTGACCGAAAAATGAAATTTTTGATTATTTTTTGTGCGATCAAAATTGAAATTTCGATTTTTTGAGATAATGCAAAAAGTTGTAATAATAATCTTGCACGGCTTTCAAAATTAAACTTTTTCCTTCTCTTGTCTATTTTTCATAACGTTCGTTGTTCGGCTTTAAAGTTGCATTTTCCTTTGATTTTTTGTATTTTGAAAATGCTATAACTCCGGTAATTTTTTGTTATCGAAAAAAGTCGTATAGATAAATTTTTCGACTTTTCGAGTACTATGAATAACCGCACATAGAATTTTTAAATTTTTAAAGAATAGTCTCAAAAATTTTCAAAATGCTCTAACTTTTTGCATTTTTATCGAAAAAAGTTAGCTAACGAACTTGACCTTCGATTTCTGACACTAAAAGAGTGTACCAAAGGCAAATCTAATAGATTAATTTTTTCAACATGGCCGAAAATTTTCATAAATTTCCAGAAATTTATGGAAATTTTTGGAAATGAATTATGAGTAATTTATAGTAAGTTACCATAATTTATATAAATAAGTTACCACTTATACTGTCAATTTGAAGCTTGCATTTAAAATTTGTGCCAATTTTAAACTCGATATTATTAAAAGTATCACCTTCAGTAAATAAAATTGGAAAAAAATCAAAATCCATGGATCTATGAGGACAAAAAAATAATTTTGTTGTTGAACATTCCATTGCACCTTGTGTCATTTTTCCAAAAAAACTGAATTGTTTATTTTCGATGATATTTTTTACCATCTAAACAAAGAACACGCATCCTATCAAAAAATAAGTTATAACGAATTTGTTAATCTTTTTTGTTGAACAACTTTTGTTTATTAATTCTTTCGTGCCTCGTGTTGTTTTTCCCAAAATTCAATTTTACTATTGTGACTTATTTTTTATAATTAAAACAAGAACCACTTGCTCTATCAGAAGATGATTTATAATGCATTTGTAAGTTTGTGTTGTTTGTTCAAAAATTAATTTTCTACTTTTTAATGTAGTTTTTACGAATAAAACAAAAACTACGCACCCTGAACGTGTGCCAAAGCACAGCCTAATCCGATCAGTTTTTCAAAAGTTATCCGGTACACAGATGACAACAACGGCAACAACAATTATGACGAAAGACTGACCGGCTCCATAGTAAAACCTGTTTTTTCGGATTCAGGGAGTCACGAAAAGTGAAGATTCAAGGAAATCCGTGATAGTCAATTTTCACATGAAACTAATGCCTCATAATTATGATAAGAATATAAAAAATTAAAAATATTACCGCTATCATCCATTAAGTGTGACATTAGTTCAAAACGTCATGTATACAATTTTAGACTGTGTCTAATGTAAGTTATCTTTTAATGTAAACTTACCTAGTCATATAATTTTATGCTAGTGTAATCAAGCTTTCTTTATGAAAGACACATTATCTTGCCCTTCACAATCAGTTTCATTCCGTGATAACACAGTTTGTATTAAAAATGCAAACAATATTCAATATCAGTTTCCTGATACTTTGGGCGATTTTGTCGCAAGAAATGGTGTTTGCGTTTGATGATAATTTAGGTAAGTGAAATAACATTATTTGTGTTTTTCGAAAAATAAACCAATTTTCATTTGCGCTACTTAAAATTGTACCCAACCGTGCGTCCAAAAACTCTGAATAGTACCTCCCAAAAGCCACGTCTCCAGAAAAGGTAACATATGGCCAAGAACTTCTAATCCGAATTGAACCAAATGATTTTACAATCATAGGATTTAGGATCCTGTGATAAATATAAGCCAAACAAAAAAAAAGGTTTTCTAAATATTTGGTGTTTGAGAGGTTCTGACATGACGCGTGTCCCATATCTACTACGATACGTATAGGGTTCCATATGGATTCCCGTGAACGTTCCCACAAATGTTCTTATATGGGATCCCATATAGATACCTATGCTATTTCGTGTCCCAATTTGGCCATTCAACTTTGTATATGAATTCACGTGAATTCCCATACAGATCAACATATGGACAAATGCCACAAATGTCTTCAGAAAAGATAACATATGGTTAACCACTTCTAATCCGAATTAAACCAAATGATCTCAGAGGGATATGATTTAGGACCCCGTGATAAATGTAAGCCAAACAAAAAAAAAAAAAGATTTTCTAAATTTTTGGTATTTGGGACGTTCTGTCATGACATCTGTTACGTATCTACAACTAAAAATTCCCACATGGAGTTTTATATATTAGGTACTTATATGGAGACCCAGATGGAAATCCTTATGGGAATCCAGATGGATTTCTATATAAAATCGTATTGACGAATTGGGTCACGAAATGGGATAGGGACCTATGCGGGGAAACAACTGCACTTTCTTATAACAGCTACTATTGCGCAGTAGTTTCTCTGTTCCTCCAAGATTGTCTAGTATAAAAGTAATATTTTTGAAACTGATTTATTAAAAAAATTTACGATCCTATGTAAGATTGCATGTAGGACTAATTCCTAGGTTTTCACACATGCGCAGCAATATAGGATTCCAGATGGATTTTTGTATAGGTCCCCATATGGGTTCCTATAATAACTCCCTAAGTGAGAATTTGCGGTAGGAAAATTCCAATTTCTAGTTTTAAATGGCCATGTATAGTTTTTAATTAGCCATATGTGGAAGAACAAATGTTTGCTCTTTATGAACGATCCCTTGCAGTTAATTCGTGATCCTGGATCCAAAAGCAAGTTAGAGCTCGCCTGGGGTTCGCCTCTGTCGGATCTCGCGCTTCACGCTCGATAATGGGTTACCGCGCGCTTCGCGCTCGGATATTTATTCTTTGCACTTCAACTGCCTAAATATAGTTAAAGATTAAATTGCTGCCATGCATAATTTTTAATTGGCCATAATATGTGGTATACATTCTCATCGTGATATTCGCGCTACGTGCTTGATTTTTGACAGAAATTTTCAAATCTATATTTATTTTTTGAATTATCTCACAATAAAAAGCTACAATCCCTTCTTTAGACACTCTTCCTCATCTTGCGTTGTTATTTTTGATGGATGAAACAAAATATCCTATAAGTCTTCTTTTAGATTTTTCACCTATCTCGCATCTTTTAGCGGAATATGGGCTTTTCGATTTTTGCATATCAACATCGATTAGTAAATTGAAAACGAGGAGTTTTGTCGAAAAGTTGTTCAAAGAAATGTTGGAGGAATTCTTAAACGCTGAATTTCGTGCAAAAACATATCCTCATATTTCGCGTCGTTTAGCTCAAAAATTGAATTTTTAAATTTTTCATGCTATTTTCGATAAATAAAACCATAACAACAAGTACTGTCAAAAAATAGTTTAAATTAATTTTGTAGGACTTTTTAAAAGCTGCAATTCCTTGTTGAATTGATTTTCCGTATGTCATTCCGTTTGGTTCGAAATTTATATTCTCCATTTTCTGAATAGTAGGTACTTTCAATGAGTAAAACCAAAATGACAAGTCCTATAAAAAATGGTTACAACCAATTTGGTAGAACTTTTCAGAAGCTATTATTGCTCTTGCAGATTTTTTTTCGTATTTTGCGTCGTTTGGTTCAAAATTTGAGTTTTAAATTTTCCAATAGTATTTTCAATAAATAAAATCAAATTGAAAGTACTATCAAAAAATGGTTGAAACAATTTTTGTAGGATTCTTTGAAAAATGCAAGTCATTCAAAAACTTTTTTCCGTATCGAACGTTGCTTGGCTGAAAATTTGAATTTTCTATTTTTTTCATAGTATTTCCGATAAATAAAACCAAAACGACAAGTAATATCAAAAAATATTTTCAATTAGTTCTGTAGGACTTTTTAAAAGCTGCAATTCTTCTTTCTAACTTTGTCACTTATATGTCGTCGTTTGGCATTAAATGGAATATTCGATTTTTGGATGAAATTTCTAACAATTCTAACACTTTCTCAATCATGAATGATGAGAATGTAAAAAGTAGTGATGGGATATCGGAAAAAAAATATCGATATTTTAAATATCGATAAATCAGAAACTACATATCGAAAAAATCGATATATCGGATAAAAAATATCGATATTATCGATATTTTCGATATTTTCTATTTTAAATATATAATTAATTATAATGAGTATAAACACATTATTATTAAAGAAAAAGTATTAAAGCAACAAAGTGGTTTCATAAAATTTGTGTATCTTGATTCTTCTCTTCCAACCTTCCACAGAAAGTAAGTTTGTAGAAAAACAAAAATATCTTAGAATAACACATAGCGTTGCTATGTGTTGCATTTTAATTTGTTAACTTCTGCAACACAACCTTCGGAATTTGTTGCTTTGGTTTTAAATTTCATATCTTTGGTTGATTTCTGCGAGTGTTTATCTGCCTAATTAAACAAAATAAATTGGGTTTAATGGTTGTAAGATAATCAATCGAAAGAAATTGTACCCTTGTTTTTTAAAAACAGTAACTATATTTTAAATAAGTCTCCTGCGTTAGGCAGCAGTAACTGCGTGGAAGTAATTCCATTGGAATGTAATGACTGTTTTCTTATGAAAAAAGGGTATTGTATATAAGGGGCTGTCCATAAACTACGTTATCAATTTTAGACAATCCCCCCCCCCTCCCCGAAAGGTAATGTAGCCCAAGAACTGTATAAAAACATAGGACAAAAAGTGATTTTTCACGAAAATAGGGTAATAATGCAGGACAAAATTCTTTCAAATAAAATTAATGTAAATACGATATTGAATGCAATATGAAACACTTTAAATTCGTAAGATTTTAAGTCGAAATGTATATTTCATTTTCAACAAAATACATGAATTTTTAACCAAAACTAGAATAGTGAAATTTTCAGATAAAAAATACATGTTTAACAACACAAAAACAAATTTTTAACAAAAAAGTTAAATTTTCAATCAAAAAGATGAATTTTCTAGCAAAAAGGTCAATGTTTTAGCAAAAAAACATATATTTTCAACAAAGTACATCAAATTTCAGCAAAATTGTTGAATTTTAAAACCAAAAGAAAGAATTACCTACAAAAAAGTTGAATTTTCATCCCGAAAATATAATGTTTTAACAAAAAAGTTCATTTTCCACCAAAAAATCAAATTCTCATGAAAATAGTTTAATTTTTAACCAAATAGTTAAATTTAAATAAAAAATATGAATTTAAAAAAAACAGTTAATTTTCAACAGAACCAGATTAATTTAGAACCAAATAGTTGCTTTTTTAATCTAAAAGGATGAATCTTCAACCAAGAAGATTAATGTTCGACCAAAAAAGACGAATTTTTATCAAAATACATGCATTTTCAACCAAAAAGATCAATTTTCAACCAAAAATGGAATATTTACATTGTTAGTTAAAAAAATTAATTCTCAACCAAAAAAATGCGAATTTTTAACAAAATACATGAATTTTCAACCAGAAAAGGTCAATTGTTAATAAAAAATATAAATTATTAACCAAACATGGAATAGTTGCAATATTAAATAAAAAAAATTATTTTTTTATAAAAAAAAAAGAATTCTCAACAAAATAGTTACATTTTCAAGTAAAGAGATGAATTTTCAACTAAAATGATGAATCTTTAGAAAAATAAATTTTAAGCAAAATATTTCAACCCAAAAGATGATTTTTTAACTCTGTCCTGAGACTTATGTTATTTAGAAATATTCGCATAATACAGATTAGAAAGTATACAAAGGTAAATAATGAATGAAAAATATGTCTACTTACGATTTCTTGTATTTAGTTTTTGTTTGGGTTTTCACTCACTTTTCAACTAAAAAGCACATTCTGTCAAGTAACATAATAGTGATGGGATATCGATATCGAAATTATGACAAAATATCGATATTCACTTTGATATATCGGTTTCTAAATATCGATATGAAATATCGATATATCGGACTCTGAATATCGATATTTTCGATATTTCGATATCGATATCCCATCACTAGTAAAAAGATGACATTCAGCCCAAGCCTAAGCTTTCTGACAAAGTGACGTCATATGGGATTGCAATATGCTATCATTTTCTGTTCTTCGGAGCTGGGTAAATTCCCTGAAATTCATGGGCTTCCAAATATTGCGAAAAAATAAAAAGAATTCTGAAGAATTTGAATTTGAAATGGAATTCAGAGAATTCAGAGAACTCATGGAATTCAGAGAATTCATGAAATTCGGAGAATTCAGGGAATTCAGAAATTTCAGAGAATTGAGGGAATTCCGAGAAATCAGTGAATTCCATGAATTCCAAGAATTCAGGTAATTTTGAGAATACCAGGAATTCAGGAAATCTGAGAATTAAGAGATTTCAGGAAATTCTTACCATTCAGATAAGTCAGGGAATTCTGAGAATGCAGTGAATTCAGAGAAATCAGGGAATTGAAAGAATTCAGGGAATTCAGAGAAATCAGGGAATTCAAAGAATTCAGGGAATTGAGAGAGTTCAGGCAATTTAGAGAATTCAGGCAATTCAGAGAATTCGGGGAATTCAGAGACAGTGGGTGCAAGTATACAATTATTTATAGCAATTTTAGCTTTATTTTATATATTTTTACTTCTGGCAATGAAACCGACCCTGCCAATATCCTTTCTACCCTTGTTTCTACAAGTACTTCCCAAATTGTCTATTCTCGGATCGTGTGGTGCAATGTTGCATACTGTTTTCCCACGCTTTTCTCCCATGAACATAGGAATAGAAGGCGACTAGCCGCATGTTTCCTAACTTGGGCGCAGGGTTTGTTAGTAAGTGACGGTTAGTGGTTGACCATGTTGGTCTGCAAAAACATGGGAAGCAAGTGAGAGAAGGAAAATAGTCTACTCTTTCTCTCGGAATACCGATTTTGCACACCAAGATGGCAGACGGCCCCTCTCGTACTTTCAACCCCGCTACGATATGCCTACTTCCCTCCTATTCCTACGTCCTTGTTTCCTTCAAACACGATAGTTTTTGTTTGTTTCACGTTAATTTTAAGGTTAATGATCTTCATGCCAGTACTGATTCTGCTCAACCAGCCCCATGCCACTTCTCTGTGGAGGCCTGCGGAAAATATTGTCATGAGAGTTGACGGTCGCCGTGTGGTGGCGCCAGCTATGCAGTTGGCCTAGAATTCAAATAATGCATGGCAAGAGTGTTAAAAAAGAAAAGTTTTTTAAATAAAAATCATTTTCTGATAGTTCTGGGTAAAATATAATGATCTTTAAGACTTTTTTAATCTTTTGAGTTGAAAATAATTTGCAAAAATAGTAAAATTTACTGCTTTTAGACGTAAATCCCAATGCATTCCTACTAACTACAACAAATTATTATTCATGCGCAATTAAATCAGACATATAATTATTTGTGTAATTTTTAAATATCCGAAAAGAAAATAGTCTAAATTTTATAATATTATATAATATATAATATAATATTTCTTATTACATTATATAATATATAATATAACATTTAATTTATTTATTTATTAATTTAAATTCATCTCGGATTTTCAAATATTTTAATAAACAAATTATGTATTTTAATCAACTTCTTAGAGAGAGGGGAGGTAAAATTATTAAAATAATACCTAAGTTATAGAATGAAACATTTTTTTATACATACATAAGTTTTTAGTGAAAGTTAAGTATTAAACATACATATGCTTTCACCGCAGCAACAAATTAATAACAATTTTTTAACAGAAAATAATCAATTTTATATATGTATAACTATATATAAATTTCATATGCCTATTAGTATTTGTATACAAGTATTTTCTTTCTAAATAATTTGTATCTAGTATATAAAATATTAAATATTTTAACAGATTTTATTAAATGTCTTAAATAAGTCCTTCTAAACATCTTTCAAAATGATTCGGATTCTTCCCAAAATTTTGTTTAAATCCTGCAAAATTAAAAATATTTCCTTAAAATCTTCCAGATTCATTTGTAACAATTTCAGAAATCTTTTTCAATCTTTTTAAATTTTCTCTTAAAATTAATTTTCCAAAATAAAGTGATTTTCAATTTTCCTAGGAATCTTAAGAAAAGGTTTTTTATTATTTTGAAGCCTTTTACAATTCTTAGAAATCTTCTACATTTTTTGTTCGAAGCCTGCACAAATCTATATTTTGTTTTCAATTTAAACCGTGGGCTATTTGCACCGAAATTACGATACGAATAACCAAATTTTGTCAGTGTACGTACACACTTTGTTTAAATTATTCGAAATCATTTCAAATTTTAAATTGAAACTAAATTCAACTTACTTGAATTTTTTCTAGGAATAATAATAATAGGTGTTCAATATTTATTATACATCAAAATGCAACAATTTTACTTGCAAATTAAATTTTTTGAAATAGAACAATTAAAATTGTGACTTTCAAAGTTTAGTTTTTTTGTTTAATTTTGAATATTTGATTTACAATTATGGATTTCAAATGAACAGTCAAAAAATTCTAAATATTAAGCAAAATTGTTATTTTTCCTAATTAAAAAATTTCAAATTCTAAAGTTTCAAATTTTAGACTAAAAAAATATTTTTAAGTTTAATAAAAAGTCTTTAAGTATGGATATATTGTTTTGAAGTTATTTTTGAATTTTAAATAGTTCATAAAGTTTAAATCATGCGTTTCCATTTGTTTAACTACTAAGACTTTCCAATTTGAACAGTTTAATCTGACGTTAATTCTGGAAAGTCTTAAATTTTGAACTGATTTCGAATCGCCTTGTAAAATTAATTATTATTCACTTGCTAATTCTTAATGCACAGTTCAATTTTAAAAATCATTATAATTTATATTCACAGTTGATCAACTAGAAAAATTTTTTATCCAAAATTTTCGATTTCAAATGCTTCTATAATTAAAAAATTTAAATCTAAAATAGAAAATTTTCAAGTGAAAGATTTTTGAATTACGCATTGTAAACTGAATGATATCATAACTGAAACACATAACAATTCAACTAATTATTTAAAAAACTGTTGAAATCAAACTTGGACCGATTTTTTTTCTAAATATTTGAAAAAAAATCCCTGTCAAAAATAAATTCACTGTCATTTGCCGGTTTTTCCCGGTCTCATGAAATTCCCGGCCATTTCCCGGTCTCACAAAATTCCCGGTCATTTCCCGGTTCAGCTGTCACCCTGAAAATATATTAAGATATCACTTTTTTATAATCTAATGTACAAAAACCTTTTCTCGGATGATATCTCCTGGGTTGAAGCAAAGATATTATATATATTATAATATCTTTGGTTGAAGTGCAACGAACAAACTGCATCACCAGGCTTCAGTTTGACATCATCCCTTAAAATAGCTATTTGCCATTTGTTTAATAATATTTGGATCATTTGACACTTTGAAAAATTGTATTTTGTTATCTTTGCCCTGCTCCCGATTACTTTTGTATCCCGATTTACAGTCAAAACAAACGCACTTCGCCATTTTTTATTCAAAATTTTAACACTGGGGGTATTTTGGAGCATCGGTAAATAAATGCAGATTTTTACATCTGAAAGCAGTTTTTCTCAGATTTCTTTCGCTTAGAAGATGACAAATGTCCCAAAGATCACTTAAAACACTCAAAGATTATTTGACACTGTCATTAATGTACTTTTAATGTGTTATTAAATTAAATTTTATTATTTTGCCATGCATTTGCAACGATCATAGGCCAACTGCATAGCTGGCAACACATTGTACATTTTCAACTCAGAGTTCCAGGGGGCTGTGCTCAACATTCTTGTTTTCGATTAACGACATATTTATGTAGAAATCTATTTTGATAATGATTATATTTACAGGTTACTAGGAACGTTTTTATTAAATTCAAGGCTCTTTTTTATTAAAGAAATAAAATAAAAAATATTTACGCCAAATTTTTGTTTTAAGTAACGGCGTCGTAAGCTACGTCTGAAACCACGACAAAACATCGTCGTATTCTACGTGGGAAACAAATTCGTATATTACGTCGTTTACTATCCCAATTTCCGACGTAATTTACGACCTCTTTTCTGACTTAGTATCCTACACAGTTTACGACGTTGGAACTTTCAACAGGCTTCTCTTCAAATTATACTAATAAATTACATAACTTGTATTATTCTTGCAGAATTATCATCAGTTCCTCATAATCGACAAAAGCGAATGGTGCCTCCACGCGGAACTATACATGTGCATGATTTGCCGCCCTTGCTTGCATACAATCTACGTCAAATGCAGTGGAATGTACCCTCCAGAGTCAGGATAACTGAGGATGATCTTTTTGTTGGCGTTGGCTTTGCAATACATCCGTATCTCGTCTTAACGCACCGTGATCATATAGGTGACGTGCGTAACCTTGGTGTTTCAATGCGTCTGACATATGAAAGAATTTACAAACCTCAACGGGTAGCGGATGTTCGCCCAGACCCAGATGACGAAGTTGTCGTCATTCTACTTAAAGATCCTCTCCTGATGACTGACCGTGTACCTGGTGCCTTAGCAGATTTTCCAATTACAGCTTTTAATTGGGCTCATCATGTAGTGGGAGAGTGGATTCATACGCAGCTAGGGCCTCTGCAACCGCTGCTAGCACAAAATCTACATGTATTACATTTTGATCATCCAACCGCAGTCCAGATAACAGGAGGCAATGGTGAACCTACCGGCCCTGGGTATGCAATACATCCTTACATCGTCATGACGCACTCTTGCTTCATGGAAGGTACTTCAGGTGTTGCGTTGCATGTGGGAGGAGAGCTAAGCCCTCACCGTGCACAAATTAACTTCGGGAACATTCATGAAGAAGTTCACGTAATTCTTCTCCTGGATCCTATCGTGTTAACAAACGATGCATCTGTTTCTTTTTCTGAAGAGTATTATTCACACGCAGCTATTGCTTGGGTTCGTGCTGTGGCGCTAAATTGGATACATAATATGCTTATTAATCAAAGGAATTTTTACCTTGAGAATTCAGTTTGAATTCGTTTGATATGTAATTAGTCGAAGGTAATGCATTAACGTTACCCGTGAGGTCAAAGGTATTCATTTGAATCCGGGAATAGTAAAACTTGATTTTTGAAATTTCCTGATTTTCACCTGACCAGTTCTTCATTTTCCCTGATCATTAACATTCAAAGGCCAGATTTTTAAGTTTGTAGTATTTTTAACATAGAATCATTAATAAACAGAATAAAGAAATTTCAAATTTATTACCTGATTTCAACCAAAAAATAAACGTCAACCGATAACAGTTGAATTTTCAAACCGAGAAAATTCATTTATCAACAAAAAGAAAAATTCTCAACGAAAAATATTATAGTTGATATTGGAAATAGAAAATGAACAAAGAATTTCCAAAAAAATAGTTGAATTTTCAACCAAAAAGCTGAAATTTCAGTCGCATAATTAAAATTTCAACAATATAGTCGATTTTTTAACCAAATAGTTCAATTTTCAACCTATGAAATTTAATTAGATAATGTCTTCTGCTCTGTGCATAGATTTTCAAGTTAAAATTCTTGAAAATTAAAAAAGATCCTATTGGCCAAAAATTATCTCAAATTTTTCGTAGGTGTACACTTCTTCAGAAAAAAACAGAACTGAATTTTTGTTCCAAGTAATTTTCAAGTGTATAAAATTGAACTTTTTTGCATCGAAACAAAACACGATTCAATGGAGTTGGCATGGTAACCATTGCCAGCGTGGTGGGTCAATTTGAACATGTAAAGGTAATATTTGTTGCAGATAATGATTACACTGAAATCGCTGTAAAGATTCCTTTTTTTTTTTTTGTAGTAAATTATTATATACGGGGAAATTTTATTTACTTAAATGTACTCAATTTGTTTGGTAACTCGAGGACATTACTGCATTTAGATAAAGTTTACAGTTATTTAAGGATTTAATACAAAACAGAAGTATGAAAAATACAAAAAAGTTGTGTAAAATCTAAATTCTAAAAGTGAAAATTCTGATATGCAGTAATTAATATAATTAAGGATTGTATTATGTTCAGACCCGTAGATTTCAAAATAACACAAAGTAATGTGAATTTTTATTAAATGAATGATATAAAGTTTGCTTTATGTAATAATGTTAATAATGTTGATAATGTGAAATTTACCAGCCTTCAACTCAATACAAAGTTTAAAAAAGATCCTTTTCCAATTCGGAAAAAAGAATCAATACTAATATCTCTTCCGTTTCACGGTAAAAATAGCCTGTTTTACAACCTTATTTGTAACAGAAGAATCTAGCTATTCGTACTGAAAATTTCGGTACTTCTAGCCACAGCCTTCTTTTATAATTAGAATGGTAAAACTGAAAAGTTTTTTATACATAAATCCTGTTAAGTTGAATTATTTAAATTAAAAATCGTTTCAAATCAATAATCAGTCTATTTCTATATATACAACAAAATTCAACACTCTCACATGCATATTACAATTTTTTGAAATAAAAAGATTGAAATTGTAATGTTGAATATTGAACTTCAGCACTCTGAAATTTTATGTAGTCACGGTTTTCCATGAAAAAAAATTAAGTTTCGAGTTGTTTATTGTTTAATGTATCATTTATAACTGCTAATTTTTAGTGAACATACAACTATTGCTAAGTATTGAAAATAGTACTTTTTTATTACAAAATTTCGAATTGAATGTGTTATAAATAGAATATTTTAGATTAAAGAAATTTGAATAGGATTTGCGAATAGAAAGCGTTTAATTCAGAATCTACTAATTAGCAATTATTTAAAAATTAAAAATAGTTTATGAAGGTAAGATCAGACTTTCAAATTTGTTTAATCAATGGGGCTTTCAAATTGGAAAAGTATAATTTTCAACGAAGAAATACGAAGAAATTACTATGAAAAGGGGATCGGATAATTTGTTGCACAGCCCAGATGTGCTCGTACTTTAACTCGTTAGCCGAGATATTATTTTTCGATATTCCAAGTGTTAAGTTAGTTAAGTTTTAGTTGTTAGGGATAGAACGCATTAAAAGTAGGTTAGCTGGTTCGAAAACCGTCGCAGCCTTGTCGATTTTTAATAGCGTTCATATCTTCAAAAAAGTGCAGTTATATTGTAGGTAATGTATTGTCATTTAATGTCATTACTTAAGTTAAATTGTGTATGTGTACCTACGATATGATTCAAAATGAAACCGGAAATAATAATAAAAATTTGTTTCAAAGTTAAGAATTAATGAGTAATGAACGATTATAGATTACTCAATCAGAAGCAGGCCTTAGACGAACAACAGTTCATGTGTCATTGACGAGAGTATGTGCGCAAAAAAGCTGAAGCCATGTAATTTTAAATTTGCAGGAAGTTGTGAATGTCATTGGTGCAACTTCACACGGCAACTGCGCGACGAAATATGAATTTTAGAAGATATATTTTTCTTTAGAATACGCGTCAAATTAAATTTTTCAACTTCCTTTGAGCATTTTGAATTATGTGCAATTCAAATTAATTCTTAGAATTTTCTGAATTCCTTTGAATTTATGTGAACTCTTTAAACTGTTATTAATTTTCCGAATTCTCATCAGAAGAGTGAATTCTTTCAATGTTTCACAATTCTCTTGAAATCATTAGAATACTGTTAAGTTTGTTTCAACTTTTGCATATCCTTTGAATTTTGTGAATTCTCTTGAATTCTTTACAAAACAGGATGAATTATTTAACTTTCCTTTATATCTTTGGAATTCTCTGAATCTTTCTAAATTTCTCTAAAACAATTCAATTATCTATAATTCTTCGATTTTTCTATTCATTTGTAATTCAGTTCTAATTAGTCAAATGATCGTACCTCACTGGTACACGAATGTACGAAAAATTTCCAACTGACTATTTCCTGGGGTACAATTTTATCTATGGATACACCTCCAAAGAATTATTTTTGAACATCCTTCACGATATGTTTTATTTTATTTTAAATAGGTTTCACTAATTAACGATCAAAATTAAAAGCATCGTCAAACGTAGTCTACCAGGATTTTCGTGTCAGATGAAAATCTACCCAAAAGAAGAGTCTTGGAAATTTCTGATACATGCGTGCAAAGTTAAAGACCGATTCAGTCCTTATTAGATGATTACTTATTATAATGAGTCACTTAATCGCCTGATTAGAATTATTGTTGCTGATTTCTGAAACTTCTTGATTTCAGAAAAAAATCCATTACTTCCGGCGACATGATTGGAATTAATTTCCGGATGAACTATTTATCAAGGTAGAATTAAATTCGACTATTTGAATTTGATACGAATTTTTATAAAGCTCCATTGATCGCGTTTTCTGGACATGTTTGTGACATAAATGTATTACATTACATTGTTTTTATATCAAAATGTTGTTTTTAAAGGTTAATTTGTTCCATTTCTATGAAGAATTTGAGCTTCTCTTTGCATATTGATCCTGTAATATGACAAATTTTACTTCCTAACTTTACACTTTCGAAAGAAAAATGGAAAAATCTGGAATTTACAGAATATTTCAACTAGTCCCGGCTCGAATCATCCTGTAAACGTGGCTTTGGTCCCAGGATTTTTCTACTACTACTAATTGCGAATAGCGACTAAAAAAACCTTTATACATTCTCTTCGTAATGAGAAGGTATATGTTTTACGTGAAAAAAGACTTTCGCGGATTGCATCAAATGTCGACGTTTTGAGCCCCCCTGAGTCAGCAAAAATAGTTTTTACGTCGGTGTTTGCCTGTCGTTGTCTTTGTTGTGGTTGTCGTTTTAGTCTGTAAACATTTTCAAAATCCAGAAAAAAAACGAAAATGAACATTTTAAGCCACACAACGCACGATACGAAAAAAGTCAAGAGAAGGAAAACTTTGCTTTCTGCAATCCAAAGCAGAGCTACAAATATGTCATTATTAATTTTTTGATAGTCTTACATCCCAAAATTTCAGAATTTTAATGTAACGCCTAAAACTACCTTACCCTACACGGTACAAATTAGAACGCCACCAATTATACACGAGCGCATCACCGATCTCCTCTGAGTTTGAACCTAACTACTAACTAACTTTAATCAAAATTTAAACTCAGTGTTTCTTTTGGATAAACCTCAAAATTTAACTTCAGTGTATTATTAAGATAGACAATTTCAAAAGTTAGGCGTTGGTATACTTCGCGTGCTCGCAAGCCCTGCCATCGTTAATAAACCTACGTAACACCCTGAACTAACCTTGTATGCATTCTTTGTAGCATGATTGTACAAGTGAAGGGTTTAAAACAACGAATAATTCCAAATTATTATTCAAAATTACGCCAAATTAAAGTGCCATTCAAAATTTACACTTTTGGTTTTAAATAGCAAGTTTTTTTGTTGAAATTATTCACAATCGAACAAAAAGTAACGAAAGGGTAGAAATTAATTAATTGGGAAAATTTAAATCTTCAAGATTTTAAACCCCTTTTCAACACTTCAAAAGTGCAAATTATTGCAATTTTAAAGATAACTTGAACTTGTGGTGTAAAAACTACAGTTCTCAAAAAGTCAAATTACAATACTTTACATCTTTAATTGCCTTTTTTCATTCCAAAACAAGTTTGAATCCCTTGTGAGAATCTCACTTTTACGGATTGATCACCCGTAAATGGAGCTCCTACAGTAGATTCACTTATTGCAAATTCAGTCAATTTTAATACCAACTAAAAGTTAAAATTATAACTTCAATCCATCAAACAGAAGTTCTAGCTACAACATTTTTCCAAATTTTAAATTAAAAGTCGTGCTTTCAATCACACGCGATTCTGAAATTATAATTTAAATCATTAAATTATCCAGTCTGTGACAACCCAAGTTGTCGTTGTAGAGCTAGATGCAACCATAGACATCGAATCTATACATTCGAAAAGTTTCTCCTCGTTCTTAAACGGAGAGTAAGTGTCTAACCTTTACTGCTTTTTCTACTGAACCAGGAGAGCGGTCGCTCGCCAGTGATAGGTACGCATTACGATCAGACCGTTTACTTACACTGCAGCAACGATTTCAAGCACTCGCGGTTAATATAATTTGCAGTATTTGATTAAAGTAATCCATCAATGCTAATCATGTATTGAAAGGAATTGATACACGTCTAAGATTAAAAAAAAAAAAAATTCCTCGAGCAATCGCGAAGACAAATTCACCAAAGCTCTTTTACTCGTTCTTTGACTAAGCGTAAATGTCTAACCTTTACAGCTTTTACTACTGAGCGATAGAGTTAATAATCAACGTACGATTATAGTCAGACAATCCACTTGTATTGTAACTAATATCTGAGTGAACGCAGTTTTAACAGCACACCACTTTCCTAGAATTGTTTCAGGAATTGAATATTTTCACATTTACTGAGTTATCTCCTCTCATTTTGAAAGAATTTGCATCATAAAGTCATCGCAATTTTTACAAAATGCCTAACGATAGCGATCAAACCCAATTCGCGGGCGATATTAATCGCACTCTTAGTGAAGCCATGATGACATCAATGGCTGAGTGTTTTGCAGTACAACAAGGGGTAGTGAATATCCCTAGTTACGACGACAAGAACATGCCCGTCAGAGATTTCATCCAAGATATCATGAACGGTGAATCGTCGGTACGAGCTAATTGCGAAAAACAATATCTTAAAGCCGTTTTGGCCCGGTTGAAAGGCACGGCCCGAGACAGTACATATACACGGAAAAAGTTTTAGTACAATCAAGGATTTAGTCAAGTACTTGAAACAACGTTTTGCCCCACGTAAAACCTATTCCTGGTACTTGCACGAAATCTCAACTATTAGAATGAGGCGAGAAGAAAACGTTAGTGAATTGTTTGATCGTGTGGTTCTTTTAAGATTCGGGGCTCAAGCCGCCCTCGAAGATAAGTACCCCAATGTAGAACAACTCTTAGCTCCTTTGAACGATTGCGCTCTTGAAGCATTCAAGAGAGGTTTGCCAGATAGTATTTCAGGATTAGTGGAAGCACGCAGCCCTTCTAATTTGGAAAATGCTTTAAAAGTCGCACTAAAGTACGAAGCGAGACAACAGATGAATGCTCATTGCATAAACTACTATCATGAACCGAGGTACTATCAACCTAATTATTCAGGGTCACGGGACCGTAATCCTAGCCCCTATGTCCGTTTTATGACAACTTCCGATACACATAAAAGCCCGTATCACAGACGTTCTCATTCGCCCGGATTTTCAGATTTCATAAATAAGAATAACCCAAATTTTTCAAATAATCACTTTCCGCCTTATCAACACCGCTATTAGACTTATCATGAAAATTCAAACAGAAAATCAGACGCACAAGAATTTTCAAACTTTCCGTATGATCATATTCCAACACACGAGTATCCGTGCACACACGATCCCCACCCCCATTTTCCGACGGCTGCGTTACAAAGTACAGGATATCGAAATGCATGTTATCAGCATGATGAGATCAACCCTCAGTGCCACATAGATTTAAACTCGCAGTTCGCTCGCCTAACAGACGCCGCGACGAGCGAGACGAAAGGAGAGCGTCAAACGAGCATAGGGAACTAGGAGCGTCATGCAAGGGTACAAATCATGAAGAAATTTGACAAAACATCGAATTAAAGTTTAAATCAGAATCCCCAGCCGTAGAATTTTCATCCCCTGATTTCATTAACACAAAAGCATCATTTTTAGTTGACACGGGAGCCGACATAAATGTGATAAAGATAGACTCCTTAAACGAAGAACTAATAATAAACGAGACCAAGTTATATAGTTATATATTCCAACCCATTAAAACCTATTCCTTTTATCGATAAAGAGTCAAAAATTGCGCAGGATCAGATAATTGATTATAAAGAAACGGAATCAAAACAAAAGTTCAATATAAAAACCGTACAAGAACTTGAACTAGATAGCGAAACGGAATTCGATCAAAGAATGAACTTATTTATAAACGAGGCTGAAATCGATTTAGATGAACGCGAACCTCAAGAAAAAACTAGTGAAGAAAATAAATATGCAAATGATCCAAAACAAGTAGAATCTCCCTCAAACAATTTTCAAAATTTTTTAACCATTGAACAAAAGAGCGGTGAATCACCACAACCCGTATTAACTCCATCACAAAAATCATCCGGAACCATAGCTAAACCAGGGCCCCTAAGATATGTAATAAATTACAAACCGCGACATACAGCTCCGATGCAAGCAGAGTGCGAGTTAGGTGCCAAGTGTAGCTGTTTTGACAAGTTGCGAGGAGAGAATTTAAGGATAGGCATCCGGAACCTAGACGTTTCTAGCCTTTTCGTTATAAGTGTTCTGAGATATACAAAAATCCCAGAGCGTTTATAGGGAAAAGGCTGGAAACGTAACACCATAAACATGTTTTACTAATCTATTAAAACATATTTAAAAATCCCAGAGCGTTTATAGGGAAAAGGCTAGAAGCATTATACCATCGACATTCTTACCAACCTATTAATACATTTTTTTTTGTAGAAGAAGGAACAACACCAACGTTTGCCCAAGGAAATGCTTCATTGGTAAAACTGTATCAACTCTCTGTTATCTCTAAACAACTCTCTCTCTATATATATATAATATAATATTGTACCTGAATTAGAGATCTTTTAGACTAGACAGTTGTCTCTTTGATATAAGAATAACTAAAAAAAATTGAATGAGTGACACTGAACCAATCTATTTAGATTATTAAATTTTCAAAAAATTCAAAATTTATGCATTTCTAAAATTGCTAAAATTTAAAACATTCTTTAACCAAAATTTAAAATGAAAAGATTTCTTCCGACAAATAGATTGATTCAAAGGCGCACTCATTGATTCGGGGGATCGAGCTCATTGAATCGAACAAATGCATCAAGCTGGACCTTTGGAGTTCAAAGAAATTAATTTATTTGAATGTATGAAGAAATTATTTTGTTAAAATAATACATTTAAAAGACATTTAAAAGACATATGTCTGGTCCAATAGGGGATCACTACTTTAGAAGAAATAGATTCCTGATACTGAACAATGGGACTCAAGGAACAATGTTAAAATGGTATTAGCTTCAAAAAAACCAATGTGTACTAAAATAAATGCCTCAAGCTTATAAAATCAATATTAGGAACGTGATTTCTAAGTTTCACATAAATTCATAATAATCATTCGGAAAATTCCATTTCAGACTAAATCTAGACGAGTTAGTAGCAATTTCCGATTCTTAAATCTTAAAAACATGATACCTTCTACCAGTTAACCAAAAAGATAATTGACTTTTAAGTCAAAAGTTGAATCACGCTAAATAAATATCAGCTCATACTAAAATTTTATAGCACACAAGTCTTTGTAGAATGATGATGATTCTAAGGAGGGAGGACTGTTACATCCCGAAATTTTACAAAATTTGATGTAACGCCTAGCTAGGCGCAACCTACATTACCCCACCTCTTTTAGGCTAACTCCATCAACTACAAGCAATAGCAATACCGATCTTCTCTGAGTTTGAACCTAAGCATGGTAACTGCGCTACTTTCGGTAAGATAGAAACCACAAGATACTTAAAGTATTACCATGAAGGGATAAGAACTCAGTGAATAACGATAAGTTAGCATATGCTTGATCACTGGGAGACTGTAATTGCAGACTCTACCGTTATGAGATAATTATAATTATATCCATTATCATGCGAATGTACTTATAATCTTAACAATGTAACAAGTAACACGTTCAAAGTTAAATCCAAACATAGGGAATATAAGTGCATACGTGTGACTAAAAACATAAATGTAAAACCTAGATAGTAAGTAAAAGAACATATATATAGTCAGACAATGTCAAGAGTAGAGGTGTACGATCGCTGGCAGCTGCAGTAGCTATTAGCCATCTCATGCAATAACAAGCCTCGCGCATATCAAATGACCCACAGCCAACCTAGAGAAGACATAATCGGTAACCGAGAGCGTCAACAGAGAGAACGTACATATTTGTCGTTCGCATAACTTGATACAAATTGGCGAGATTCAATCTTTTGATCGCACGTGCTCTTTCCACTATTGACATTGTACGTGCTCTTTACACTTTTGGACAAGCTTTCCACTTTTGACATCGTACGTGACTTCTGCGAAGTCCAAGGTGTATATAAACCCCAGCGCAACCCTTGTCAATTGTCTTACGTTCCTGGCAGTCACACCGACAAGTTGGATCTAAAAGTCGCGTGCTTTTAGTCTTACGTTCCCAGCAGTCATACTGACAACTTCGATACACGAATCGCGTACTTCAAGTCTTCGAGAACTAAGTAACGAATCATCAAGTTGCGAACTAAGTCCCTTCGGTTTCCATCGTCTTATGAGTCTAATCCGGGTAAAGTCCGCTGTGTTATACATCCGTGAAAAGAACTCAAGAGTGGATTCGGTAGCTGATATAGGACCGTGTATCGCTCTACGGGTTGATTGTGATTGTAAATTCCTTTGCTATTACCCAAACCAACTCTGCGAGAGGATCTTGCCGTTGTCCTGCGATTACAGAGACGCAAGCGACAAACTACTACTCTCCCTTGCCCTTCTACGAATAAGAAGGTACAAGTAAGTCTAAATTTATGTAACTGTCAATCTTATCCATTATCTTCATAATAAATCGTTTACTATCATAACTATCTTTTCGTTGTATTGAGCACTGATTTAACGCAGTTCGCATAGAGCTGACAAGAGACAAACATACCCAAAAATAAATAATTGGTCATGTCTTACCAGCCTGACATAATCAGCTCACTAGCCTCCCTCCTTCTAACTATTTTCCAACCTACCCTCGCCTTTAGCTCGGGACGTAACAGCCTCACCACTTACCACTACAGATGTACGCGACGTATCCGTGAGCTCCACGGGCTTGTGCCTGAAAGTGTAGTGGAAAGTGGAGGGGGCGCTTTTCGTAGACGCATCCCCACTACTCAAATGCTAGCTTGCGGGTTCTGCTACGATCGCCCGTCCTGTAAAATTCAGCTTTGACGCATTAGGTCCCTTTCTTCGCGGACGGTCACATATGTATCGTAATTGTTATAAGTGTGTAAAGGCCAAGTAACCAAAAGCGTCTGCCTGACTGCATACATAGAAATAAGGATAAGTAGCATACAGAATAACTGTTCATGAGAGGTCGAAAGTTGAAACGCGCGAATCAATAAGACAATGCGAACACCGAGACTTTTATCGAAGCGGACGCATTATTCATCTGAGACACTCACCGCGAGGCATCAACATCATCGGTCGCCCGATTCCAGTAATGAACGTGCCATTTCAGAAAGTTATAGGAACGTGTTCACAATTGTAAATCCTATCTTTAGCATGCGGTCGCGGAACTATATAAACCCCAGACTCATCCCTGTAAATCGTCTTACATTCCCGGCAGTCATATTGTTCACTTCGATCTGCGAAGAACGAATCACCTTGAGAGGGTTACAGCTTCTATATCATTGTGACAAAAAAAACGCTCTGACTAAGTCGTGCACTTTCAAGTTCAATTTAAAAAAGTTAACGTGTTCGAGTCTTGTACCAAGTCCCTTCGGCTGAGTCATTCGGTCGTCGTAGAGTAACTTTTCGGATAAAATCCGCAGTGTCAACGCTCATGAAAGAACTCACTATTGAATTACTTCCGAGTATATTTAATTCAATATCTGATAAAACTCCGTCGGTGTCTTACGTCATAAGCGGAGATCCAACCGACAAAGCAACTCTCAATCGCCCTTCCCAGCGTAGAAAGGTACATTTAAGTTTATTTTGTGTAATTCTTAACTCTGTTCTTATTCTTTACAATGAATCAATTGTTAAAGCAACTATCTCTCACTTATTTAAACACTAAAAACTGACACAGTCCGCGTAGGCGTGATAAGTGACACACAAACCCACAAACAAATAATTGGTCAGGTCTTACCAGCCTGAAATAATCAGCACACTGGCCTCTTTTCCTATTTTCCATACTACCCTAGCCTTTTGCTCGGGACGTGACAATAGGACGCACAGTTTTTGTTTGAATCGTAAGAAATAACATTGGGAATAAAAAAATTAAATTTTTTAAAAAACGACCCAAGGTACGAAAAAAAAATGAATAGAGGAAAACTGTTCACCCAAAAAGGATCTACAAATTTGTTATTAATAATTTTCAGATACGACGAGTAAATTTTCTTGTAATACTAAAAAATCAGATTAAAAATTAAAAATTAAATTTGTGCAAAAACGACACAAAAGAGGAATGAAGTGAAATGACAAACGTTGTTCAACCAAAAAAGATCTACAAGTTATGTTATGAACTCTTGTTATAAAAATATATTAAAATAAGAAAATAAACTTTTTGGGAAAACGACTCAAGCTATAATAACATTTTATTTAACAAAATTGTTCTCCTGAATTATATCTACAAATTTGCTTCAAACCATTTACGCTAGGATGCGTATTTTTGGTTTGTTTAAATCGTGAAAAATAACATTGAAAGTAAACAAATTAATTTGATGAAAAGACGACACAAGTTGCAATAACATGTCTGATAACAATTTTTAACAGAATGCGCACTTTTCTAATGATAAAAACAATACAATGAAATTACGTATGTTTCGATACCAATGGATATTAAGATTTTCAATAATATAAATTTATTGAAATGATACATTTATCAGTGTAGCTGAGAATAAAAATTAGGGCAAAATAAGGAGCAAATATTAAATTAATCATGAAAAATAAAATTTGTACATTGTTTTGCAATATCTGAATAAGCAATCCCAGGCCAAGGCACAGAAATAAATGTAATATACATTTTATATAATAGAGTTGAACATAACGTAGAAAGGTGCACATTTTGGACAGAATAGAGTGCGAAGCACGAGATACGAGATGAGAATATGTTTGTTGAAGCCGAAGAAGCTTTAACAAAAGAGAATTCACAATCACCAAATTACAGCTGTCGATGCTTTGACCTTTTATTTTAAAAGGTCTTTGCACAAATATGGGAGAAATACAAAAACCGAGAACGTAGTGCGAGGTAAATACATATTCGAGCGCGAAGCGTGAGAACCAACAGTCGCGCGCTCAAACTTGCGAACCGCGCGCGCAGCGCGCGATGAGAATGTGCCCACGCGGTGGGCAAATTTTTTGTTTCAAAATTCAACTACTATGTTGCAGGTAGAACTACTTTGTTAAAGATTATTTTTTGTTGATGATTCGTCATTCTAGCCAACAAACCTTCTTTTTTTGCTCTAAATTTAACTATTTTGTAAACATTTTTTTAAAAATATTTTTAAACTAAAAATTCAATTTTTTTTATAGATATTTGAAATTTTTGTTGAAAACTCATCTTTTTGGTTGAAAATGTAACTATGCCGTTGAAAATGTACTTTATTTGCTTAAAAAAGTATTGCTCGGACTTTAAATTAAACAATTCTATTTTTACATTCTTATCAGACAAGGTACTAGATCTGTGTAAAATGTGCCCCCCCCTTTCCCTGTTGTTGTCAAATGTCTACTCGTTCCTCTTTGAACATCTTACAATATTGTGATAGACACTGTTTGCATTTTTTTGAAAGTTCGAAAATTCACATTTTGATCGCACAAAAAAAAGACTGAAAAATAAAAAATTCCACTTTATGGTCAAACTATACAAGATACGAGCAAAGGTTATGGGTAGTGATTCTGCATTCAAAATATATCTACAAGTTGGTTATAAATCACTTTTTGATAGGACGCGTAGTTTTTTTTGATTCGTGTAAAATAAAAAAAAATTGAAAAAAATAACAAAAATAACATTTTGAGAAAAAAAAACGGAAGGCACAAAAAATTGAAAAAAATGACAAAAATAACATTTTTGGAAAAACGACTAAGACGCGAAAAAAGATGAATTGACAAAAGTTGTGCAAACAAAAAAAACTACAAATTTGTTAGCAATCAGTTTTTGATAGGACCCGCAGTTTTTGCTCAAATTAGTAAAAAATAATTTTTTGATAGAACGCGTAGTTTTTGTTTTATTCTTAAAAAATATCATTAAAAATAAAAACATAAAATTTTTGAGAAAACCCATAGAAGGAACGAATAGCAAAAATAAAAACGAGAAAAAAAAATTTATAACGATTTTGTTGATCTTTTTTAGTTGAACAACTTTTGTTTATTAATTTTTTTTGTACCTTGTGTTGTTCTTCCTAAAATTCACTTCTATAATTGTGACTGCTACTTTTTAAATTAAAACAAGAACTACTTGTCCTATTAGAAGATGATTTATAATACATTTGTAGATCTTTCTTGGATGAAAAACTTTTGTTCATTCATTTGTCTCGTAGCTTGTGTTGTTTGTCCAAAAATTAATTTCTTAATTTTCAATGTAGTTTTTTACGTATAAAACAAAAACTAAGCATCCTATGAAAAAATAATTCATAACAAATTTTTAGATCCTTTCGAAGTGCATAATTTCTCCAGAATCTTATTTTTTCGTGTCGGGCATAGTTTGATCGCAAAATGGAATTTTCGATTTTTTTTTGTGGTTAAAACCAGAACCGTTGGTCAGAAAAGGCTGGTTAATGAACTCGATTTTTTTGGTCCCTGAAAACGTGTGCCAAAGCACAGCCTTATCCGATCAGTCCTTCAAAAGTTATCCGATACACAGAAGACCAGAACGGCAACAACAATGACAACGGCAGACTGACAGGCACCATCGTAAAACCTGTTTTTTCGGATTCAGGGAGTCACGAAATGTGGCGATTCAAAGAAATCCGCAATAGTCACTTTTCGCATAAAAATAATGACTTCTCCTTATGATGAGAATCCAAAAAATTAAAAATATTACCGTTGACATTCATGAAGTGTGTTATTAGTTCAAAACATCAGGTATAAAATCTCGGTTTGTATATCATGCGTAAGTTATCATCCAATGTGAACTCACCTAGTCACAGAATTTTATGCTAGTATAAACAAGCTTTCTTTATGAAAGACACATTATCTTGCCCTTCACAATCAGTTTCATTCCGTGATAACACAGTTTGTATTAAAAATGCGAGCAATATTCAATATCAGTTTCCTAATACTTTGTGCGGTTTTGTCGCAAGAAATTGTGGTTGCATTTGATGATAATTTAGGTAAGCTGAATAATAATATTTGTTTTTTTTTAACAATAAATCAATTTTCACTTGCGCTACTTAAAATTGTACCTATCCATGCGTAAAAAAACTCTGAATAGTACCTACCAAATGCCACGTCTTCAGAAAAGGTAACATATGGCCAACCACTTCTAATCCGAATTAAACCAAATGGTTTTACAGGGATATATATATATGTTGACATGGGATCCCACGATAAACATAACACAAACAAAAACAGAATTTTCTAAATTTTTGGTGATTCGCCCAATAAGAAATCCACAACAGGCGCGGTACTGCGCCCGTACTGGCTGATACTGGCGCAGTACTGGCAGCCAGTGCAGGCGCAGTACTGGCATATATCTGGGATGATAACAATGTTCTGCACTGGGCCCCCAGTGCTGGCCCCGCACTGGTAGCCGGTACTGGCAAAGTACTGGTAGCCAGTGCAGGAATATTACTGGCCGACAGTGCCGGCGCAGTACAGGAAGCCAGTGCTGGCCCAGTACTGGCATATGTCTGGGATGATAACAATGTTCTGCACTGGTCCCCCAGTGCTGGCCCGGTACTGGTACAAGAGTACTGGCGCAGTACTTGCAGCACTTGCTGGAACAGTACTAGCAGGCAGTGAAGGCGCAGTACAGGTAGCCAGGGCTTGCGCAGTACTGGCATATGTCTGGTATGACAAATGTGTTCTGCACTGGACCCCCAGTGCTAGTCCTGTACTATATTAGTCGGTACTGGCACCTTCACTTCATATGTCTGGGATGATAGCAAATTTCTGTACTGGACCACCTGTGCTGATCCCCTACTTGTAGTCGGTACTGGCATTTAGTACTGGCGCAGTAATTCTAACGGGGCATAAATTCTCTGAAATTCTATCGAATTTAACACAAAGATAATTAAGGGTTAAAATTACCAAAATATTCTGTGAGATTACATTGAAACTCTTTTTATTTTAAGTAGAACAGAGCGTAAACTACAACACATCTATAATCTATCTTCAATATATTATTCACTTTTTACTCTTACTCACTCTCACCACTCTTATTTTGTATTGTTTTCGATGTACGAACTCTTTTCCCAACCTACGTATCCTTTGCGCCCGAAAACCAGCGGCTAAGCTTTTCGGTTATTTCCTTTGGCAGCAAGTCTGGACATTTGGCAGTTATGACTTCTGAAATTTAAAAAAAAACAGCTGAATTCAAATAAAAAATAATTTTCTACAAAGGGGCTTAATTTTCAACCAGGAATGATTTGACAGAGATAACAAATTTAAACTAATGGCAGAATTTTCAAACCAAACAGACAAAAAGGCAGATGTCCTATAGAAAACAGTTGAACTTTCATCCAAAAAGCTAATTTTCAACCAAATAGTTCAATTTTAAACTAAAATCGATTAATTTTTAACCAAAAATGAAATAGGTTAATTTGCAATTGGAGACATTAATTTCCAAGAGAAAAAAATCTGCCCGCTTCGCGGGCACATTCTCATGGCGCGCTTCGCGCGCGGCTCGCTTCGCTCGCAAGTTTCAGCGCGCCTAGGGCGCGCGACTGTTGGATCTCGCGCTTCGCGCTCGATCATATATTTATCTCGCGCTTCGCGCTCGATTATGTATTCACCTCGCGCTACGCGCTCGGGCGTATTTGCATCGCGCTTTACGCTAGGCTCCTCTAGATTTTTGAACTTCGTGTTCGACTTCGATGAAAAGAAAAAGTTTGTTTGCAAATATTATAAAATTATCAAAACCTCTACATATTAAGTGATTGTTAAATTTTCTTTTATTTTAGACTGAAAAGGAACTTTATTTACTCAAGGTTCTATCGACCTTAAGGAACACATTCTCATCCAGACACTCGCGCTTCGCGCTCGATATTTGATTTGAAAATCATTTGAACCGTATGATAGAAACAAAAAAGTTGGAGCGCACTTACGGCGTGCGATTTGGTAAATACACTGAGCGCGCACTTTGTGCTTCGTGTTATATGTTCTTCATATACAAATTACTAAATTTGTATTTGATTTCAAATGAAAAGTAATGATATAATTGAGGCGACAAATTTTATTAGTTGACATTTTATTTTAGCTTGTGCCGTTTATCAAAAAAGTTAATTTTTTCATTTTGAATATATTCTTACCACAAAAATTGATTACGGGTGTGTAAGTCTTTTTTGAATGCACAATTTTTGTTCATTTATATGTTTTCGTACCTTGCATTGTTTTTTCAAAACTTTGATTTTTTTTACCGTCAATGTTATTTTCACGAATAAAACAAAAACCACGCATCCTATCGAAACATGAGTCACAATAAATTTGTACCTCTTCCATGGATGAACAAATTTTGTTTCGGTCATTTTTTCGTAGCTGGTAATATTCGTCTGAAAATTTGATTTTTCTATTTTCAATGCTGTTTTTTACGAATAAAACAAAAACTACGCGTCATATCAAAAAGTGAATGATAAGAAATTTGTAGATCTTTTTTAGGTGCACAATTTTGGTGAGATGATCTTTTCTGGTATCTTGCATAGTTTTACAGCAAAATGGCTTTTTTGATTTTTCATTAATTTTTTGTGCGATCAAAATTTGAATTTTTTATTTTTCGAAAAATTCAAAAAGTTGTCATGAAAATATTATAGGGTGTTCAGAAATCAACGTTTTTCTCCTCTTGACTTTTTTTCATATCGTGCGTTTTTCGGCTTAAAATGTTCATTTTCGTTTGTTTTTTGGAATTTTGAAAATGCTATAACTCCAGTAATTTTTTTTTTATCACGAAAAGTCATAAGAATATTTTGTTCGTCATTTTACGTACTACTAATAACCGTACATAGAATTTTCAAATCTTCCAAAAAAGTGGTCTCAAAAATTTTCAAAATGTGCTCACTTTTTGGATTTTCATCCAAAATAGCTGGTTAACGAACTCGTTCTCTATTTTTCGGCCATAAAAAAGTGTGCCAAAGCTCAATCAAATCTGATCATTTTTTCGAAAGTTATCGTGGCTACAGACAGACAGACAGACAGACAGACAGACAGACAGACAGACAGACAGACTACAGACTACAGACAGACAGACACCTTCGTAAAAATCGTTTTTTCTGACTCAGGAGGTCTCAAAACGTGGACATTTGATGAAAACCGACTATGTCAAATTTTACATAAAACCAATACCTTCTCATTAGAATGAGAATGTAAAAATCATTTTCAAAAGAATAGTTGAATTTTGAATAAAAGAAATAGATCTTCAACTAATAAGATTAAATTCTTACAAAGTAATTCAACTTTTAAGCAACTAGATTAATTTTCTACCAAAATGGACGAATTTATAACGATATACATCAATTTTATTTTCGAACAATTTGTTAAATTTTTCTCTAACAGCGATTCATTATCAAACAATAATGGAATAGTTTAACTTTCAGCTCAAAAAATTAATTTTCAACCAAAAAAAAAAACCAATTTTGAACAAAATAGTTAAATTTTCAACCAAAGAGGTAGATCTTCAACTAATAAAATGAATTTTTAACAAAGAAGTTCAACTTTCAATCAAGCAGTTTAATTTTAAATTAAGAAGATTAATTTTCTACCAAAAATAACGAATTCACAACAAAATACATAAATTTTAAAAGTTTATTGGACTAGTACTGAAATTACCTGACTTTTCCAGATTTTTCAAATTCCCCGACATCTCCCGGTCGCTCGACATCCTGATATAAGCTTACATAGAAGATCGGTATCCATTAGACTGTTAAATTTAAATGAAAAACTTACGAGCTTCTTTTACAATACTAATGGCGAAACCCTTCCACTTAACTCCAGGTGCAGAAGACGCTTATATTTGTGATAAATAATAAAAAAAAAAAATGAATGTATATTTTAAATAACGTTTATTGAAAAATCATCATGAGTTATTGATTATATCTGAAATAATTTATTTTTCAGCAGAACAAATATTTACATTTGCTAAATTTTTCGTTCCAACTTTAACTATAACTTTAAGCATGACACTACCCATTAACATCACTTCCAACTAAAGAACGGTTTATACAAGCAAGAAAAATATTAAAATATTGAATATTTAAATAACCACAATTAATTTTAATGGGTTTTGGAAGAACAGTACATTCCTTAGAAAGAATTAGTTTGAGTCAAAATTATTTGTCTGATAATAGTTATTTGATAATTGTAGAAAAAATTGAAGAAACAGTTCGAGGTTATTTCAATTAGTCATTCACCCATAACGGCCTTAACTTCTTCAACAAATCATGGAATTCATGAATGCTACAGAAATCTACTTTTAAAATGCTTACAAGAACGTTGAAAAATGTTTATTATTTTAGACGTTATTTAAAATTTAACTATTCGACTATTTTTGTATATTTTTGTAATAGCTTCTTAAGAAATTGACAAAATTACTTCATCGTGGGTTCATATTATTTAGAGGTTAGGTAGCTTCAAGCTTATTTGGGAGAAAATAATATTAAACTCAAAATTGAAATGTACTAAAATATTGCTGCATGCAGTTATAAAACAAACTTGTACCTAATTCATATTCTTATTTGTACTTTTATTTTATTTTAAATTAAATTTAAAAAAATTAGATTTTCAATAATTTGAAACTCTCCTTTAAATAGACATTTCTTACATTAAAAAACCCTGATAGTATCTAGATGCAGTCTAATTACAGAAACTGCGTTCAAATCAAGATTTTCGCATTTCGCAGTTATAATTTCTGGAATGACAAAACCCTAATTTGCTCATGTTCGACAACAACATCTGTGTTCTCTTTAATGTCAGTGCAGAAATTATAAATTCACATAGTTGATTAATTGCGATTAATAATGAAAAGAGGGCGTGGGTCTAATAGCTCTGAAAGTTTGAAATATGTGTTCATTTCTCCGGAGAAAATGTTTGGATAATCTATTTTTCGAATTGTTGCGAGTCGCAAAATAAGTATTCAAACATAGTACGATTATATTGGCGAAAAAGATATGTATTGAGAATTGAAATATCATTTTCGACATAACCTCACTTTTTAAAACGCACGCTTTTATTGCATCAGTATATTGTAATACCATAAATTGACTTACCGTGTATCACGATGATTGGGTGGTTTTATCTGGACTCAGATGGGCAGCACTAAGTCGAAAGACACAGCAAACACAATCACTATAATAATGAACACAAATGTCAAAAAAAGTCCTCACACGAAACAGCTTCCAAGTTTCAACAAGGAAGGGAAGAAAAGTGTAACCGAAAACGTTTGGCTACGTTGTGTCTTCTGCGCAGCCAAGAGATGCGCCGCGGGTCAGCTGCTTGCATGGTGAGCATTGCCTGTATTGCGCCAATATACAGCCGACGCTTGGCTTAACTTGGGTAAATAAAGGTCGGCCATTGTTAGCGTTTTTTGGGGGCCCGTAAAGTGCCAGTATTGAACCGACGATTGGCGTAACTCCGTGAGAAACGGGTTGGCCGTCTTGCATTGGGCCAGAGTTCTGCCAGTGTTGCACCGACGCTTGGCATAACTGCGGGAGCTAAGGGTTGGCCGTTGCTTGCATGATCAGCATTGCCCGTATTGTTCCAGGATGCAGCCGACGATTGGCTTAACTTTGGCAAATAAAGGTTGGCCATTGTTAGCGCTTTTCCTGGGCCCGTAAAGTGCCAGTATTGAACCAACGTTTGGCGTAACTCCGTGTAAAACGGGTGGACCGTCATGCATTGGGCCAGAGATCTGCCCGTATTGAACCGGCGCGTGGCATAAGTGCGTGAGATAAGGGTTGGCCGTTGCTTGCATGGTAAGCATTGCCCGTATTGTGCCAGTATGCAGCCGACATTTGGCTTAACTTTGGCAAATAAAGGTTGGCCATTGTTAGCGTTTTTTACTGGGCCCGTACAGTGCCAATACTGAACCGACGTTTGGCGTAACTTCGTATAAAACGGGTGGGCCGTCATGCATTAGGCCAGAGTCCTGCCCGTATTGAACCGACGCTTGGCATAACTGCGGAAGATAAAGGTTGGCCATCATGCATTAGGCCTGAGTTCTATCAGCATAGGGCCAGCGCTTGTATGCCAGTGCTGGTTTTCCAGCACTGGCGCAGTACTATACCTGGGTTTTAGCCAGTACTATGCCCGTACTGGTCAGCCAGCTGTAGCTAGCCATTACAGGCGCAGTACTGCGCCCGTTGTTAGTAATGGCCTAAATCCAAAATTTCCACATGGGCGGAGGTTCTGACATGACACGTGTCACGTTTCTAATACGATACGTATAGGATTCCATATGGATACACGTGTAGGTCCCACATATGTTCCTATATGATATCCCATATAGATTCCTATGCTATTTCGTGTCTCAATTTCGCCATTCAACTTTATATATGCATTCATGTGGATTCCCATATAGATCAACATATGGACGAATGCCAGGTCTTCAGAAAAGGTAACATATGGCGAACCACTCCTCATCCGAATTAAATCCACTGGTTTCACAGAGATATGATTCAGGACCCCGTGATAAATAGGAGCCAAACAAAAAAAAAAAGATTATCCTTATTTTTGGTGATTGGGAGGTTCTGATATGACGCGTGTCACGTATCTACCACGATACTTATAGGATTCCATATGGATTCCCGTGTATGTTCTCACATATGTTCCTATATGGGATCCCATATGGATTCCTACACTATTTCCTTACCCAATTTGGCCATTCAATTTTATATAGGATTTCATGTGGATTCGCATATAGATCAACATAGGGACAAATGCACCGTGTTCAGAAAGGGTAACATACGGCGAACCACTTCTACGAGGTGTGGCTATTAAATAACGAGACTGGCACTGCTACAGAAGAAATACGCATGCGCCAAACATCAGCGACCGATAGCTGTATAGCCTGAAGCCTTCTCTTTTGAATGCAGTACCTCTCGCTTCTATAAACAAATCCGTATAGCCGTAGCCTTCGTTCGTCTTAGAGTTGTTTTTTTGTTTCGCCGGGAAAATGTTACGTGTGCCAATAGAGCAACGAATTGTTGTGAAATTTCACATGAAACTTGGAAAAACCGCTACTAAAACTTATAATTTATTGAAAAAAGTGTATGGCAATGAATGTTTATCTCTTGCACGTGTTTTTGAGTGGTTTAAGCGTTTTTAAGATGGCCGAGAAGACATTGAAGATGATTCACACCCGGGTCGCCCTTCCACGTGTTTTTTTTCGATATTCATACGATTGTGTACGTTCACTGTGTTCCTGAAGGTCAAACTATTAATCAACATTACTACCTTCACGTTCTTGCTGAACTCCGCGAAAGAATAAGGAAAAAACGGCCCGAACTGTGGAAGGACAAGTCATGGGTTCTCCACCTAGATAATACGCTAGCTCATTCCGCATTGTCTGTCAAGATGTTTCTAGCCAAATACAGCATCCCAGTGTTTGACTATCCGCCTTATTCCATGGATCCTGCGCCGTGCGACTTCTATCTGCTTCCTAAGGTGAAATCTGCATTAAACGGAACAAGATTTGAGTCCGTTGAAGCTGTGAAAGAGAAAGCGGCGCGCGTCCTGAAGGAGCTGAAAGAAGAAGATTTCCAGCACTGTTTCAAACCATGGAAGATTCGCATGGAGCGTTTTAGGGATAGAGGAGGGGTGAATATTGAAGGTGATACTAAATAGATATGTATGAAATCAAAATAATAGTATATTATGCGCCGAGGCGCATAATGAGGGTCTTTACGCGACAAGCGGCAATGCTCGTAGGACGATCGAAGCCGAGGCGAAGCCGAGGCGAAGCCGAGGCGAGATAAGTCCTACGAGCATTGTAAGCGAGTCACGTGAAGTCCCGAATTGTGCTCATTGGCGCATATATTATTTTATGTGGCGACGGTGCATTTACAAGTTTTGCTGCGACAGCGCACAGTATCGTAATGTAGTACATTACGATACAGCGGAGTGTAATGTGAAGAGTGATCGTCCGCAGTATCGTAATGTACAACATTACGATACTCTACGCTGTCGCATAAAAACGCGTTAATGCACCGGAGTCACATAAAGTGTTTTACAGTACCAGTCTCGTTATTTAATAGCCACATCTCGTAATCCGAATTAAACCAAATGGTCTTACAGGGATATGATTTAGGACTCCGTGATAAATATAAGCCAAACAAAAAATATATTTTCTATCTTTTTGGTATTTGGGAGATTCTGACATGAGATCTGTTACGTATCTACTACTGCAATTTCCCACATGGAGCTTCATATAGGTACTTGTATATGGACCCAGATGGAAATCCTTATGTGAATCCAGATGGATTCCTATATAAAATTGTATTGACGAATTGGGTCACGAAATGGGATAGGGACCTATGTGAGGAAACGACTGCACTTTTCTATAACAGCTACTGTTTCGCAGTAGTTTTTCTGTTTTTTCAAGATTGTCTAGTATAAAAGTAATATTTTTGAAACTGATTTAATAAAAAAATTACGATCCTATGTAGGATTGCATGTGCACTGAAAGAAATAGTTTGAGGCTAGTAGCAATCCGCGTTTGCTTGAGAATTTCTAACTGAATGAGAAATAAAATTGTGCTGTCAGCCATACGAATTTGAGCATTATCACCTAAGTATAAGAAAATCATCAAGGCTAATATGGCGAGGAAAGTTTGTTTGACTGAAACGATAGTTGACAAAAGTGTCGAATAACCAATATGATTAAAATATCCAAATATTATAATGTAGGTACAAGCATTCTATGCCTCGGTCTCATAGCCGTATTGAACACATAATTTTATCAACTATCTATTTGAAACAACACTGCGTTAAAGTATTGCATTGGGCATCCGGCTGGCTGCTTGATTCAGCCATACCAATCGATGTATTGTACTGTGCGCGCATGGTGTGCGCGATTGATCAACCGGTGAGGTGCGCGTCGACTCGGCATCAGTCGCTGTCTTCACGCTTCTGATTTTTGTTAGTTTTGTGTGTTTAAACATTAATTATGGATGACTTCGTAGAAAACAAACTGCTAGGATGGAATCTGGGCAAATTTATACCACAGTTTGATGTTAAGTGTTAATTATTATGTGTCAAAAATATATTTTATTGAATGCAATTCTCAAACATAACCTCACGTTTATAGTAGGTTTTAAACATGACAACGCGTAAAAAAACTCTGTAGATTATTATTTTCGTAGTATTTTATAGAGAATGAGGTGAGTGAGGAGGCTTTTGACTGCCTTACTCCGAAATTTGTATAAGAGTTGTTCATGAATAAGGCTGGACCATATAGCTATTTTCACAAACAAGTGGCATTTATTTGCATTTATTTTTGTATATTGAAAATCATATTCGAATTTTTTGTGTGCATTACGTCAGGATTTTTAGTTACTTTCGTTATTATTAATATTATGAGACTATAGTTTCATTGGAAACTATTTTTCACAGATACACAAATATTATAATTGATAATTTGAAATAAATTAAATTTTGTACTCCATAAGTGAATTTTGTTCAGTCAATATATTATATTATTATTTAAAAATTATTATTATATCTATGAAAAATATTTTTCAACGAAATTATAGTTTTATATTATTAATAATAACAAAAGTACCAAAAAGTCGAATTTTTAAATCAATTTTAACTGCACTGCAGTATCTTATGTTTGGAAATCTCTATTGAAACATAAGACTCAAGCAGTAATATTAGTGGTGCCGTTCGATACGATACGTTCTCGTGATCGTGTCGAAATCGCGTCAGTTTTTTCTCGGGTCGGGATCGAGTTTTCGATACCCGTGATCGGTTTTCTCTCGGCTCGACTTTGGCTCGGAATGCGATATATCGACTCGGGATCGAGTCGGGTTTTCGATCCTTCTTCGTCAGATGAGGGTCTGTGACGTAGCGGTCCACAGAGGGTTGAAATGAAAAACGAGGTTCAAATTTTAAAAGGACATTTAGAACGCAATAATGCACCGATTTAAGATCATTTTTTTTGTTGTACAATTCAGGACAAAATTTCATCGAAAGCGTTGTGAGTGTATATTTTATTTTTTTTGTTTATTTAATTTTTATGTTAATGCAAACAGCAAAAAGTGTTGTTTTTTTGCATTTCATGTTTTATCTCCTAGACACAATTTTTCTTATACTTCAAGTCACTTGTGTTCAATGCACAGCGGTATAAAAAAGAAGGAAAAAATTGTTACCTTATAAAGCTCATTGTTAAAAGCAAATTTTATTAACAAATAATCGACATGAAGAACTTTTTGTTTTCAAAGTATATTCTTGCTCTAAAATTGCTTGCTTTTATTGTTTGGATGATACGTGGCCATCAAAATTCAAGAATGAATGTTATTGACCGATTCTATAAACAAATTCTATTATAAACAAATGTACATCGCAGACATTAATAGGCAGAAACCAATGCTTTTTTTGTACTCGTGTTGTAATGACATTACTAATTATGTTTTCTGGAAGAAATTTACCATCCGTTGATATTTGTTTATTTGATAAACAAAATATATAAACAAATGCACATTTTAGGCGTTTTTAAGCGAAAAGAAATCAATTTTTCTTCTAATCTTGTTGCAATTATAGTGCCAATGATGTTTTCTAAAAAAATGTTGCCATGCATTGATATTTGTTCATTTTATGAAAAAATTATATAAACAAATGCACATTGTAGACGTTTTCAAGCGCCAAAATGTTTTTCTAAGAATTTTTTTTCCAAAAATTATTTTTTTCATACAATTTCTTTGCAAATAAATTTTTTTTCGAAACATTTTTAATCAAAAAATTTTTTTCAACACATTTTTTTAACATTTTTTTTCAACAAATTTTTGTTCAACAAACTTTTTTCACACATTTTTCCACAACAAATTATTTTTTTCAACAATTTTTTTTTTCCAAACCTTATTTTTCTATCAAAATGTTTTTTAACCAAAATTTTTATTCAACAAATTTTTTTCACAAAGTTGGAAAATATTTTGTATGTGTTGAAAATTCATCTTCTTGGTGGAAAATCGAGAGTAAATAATAATCATCAAATAATTATTCTCCCGAAAATAATTCTTATAAGTAATATGAATATTGATACATTCATTTAAAAAGCTTGAAAATTCATCGTTTTGGTTGAAACAGAACTAATTATATATTTTTGGGAAAATAAATTGATTTGTAAAAAATTGAACTATTTCGTCGAAAAATCGTTGATTTTAGGTGGAAATTTATTTCATAACTGTAAATCTAAGTAGTCAATTTGGAGATTCATCATTTTAGCTAAAAAACAATCTCTTCATTTGAAAATCCAACTAAAAATTGCTTCTTTCGTTGCAAATTTAACTGCATTATTGAAAACACGTTTTTATTGTTTGGGCATTAATTTTTTCCGTAGAAAATTTATCCATTCGAATTCTGGATGACGCTTTATCTTATTCAGTTGAAAATTGAACTACATCATTGCTTGAAAATTTATTTTTCTGTTTGAAAATTGAAGCTATGCTCGCGATGATTAGTATTTTTGGTTAAATATTAATTTTTCTAACAGAAAACAGAACTTTTTGATTTTCGAGTAAAAATTCGTTAAGAATTTCACTACAGTGTTGAAAATTCATGTGTTTGTTCAAAATTTGTCTTTTTGGTGTAAAATTAAGTGTCTTAATTCAACATTAAACTTCTAAAAATTCATATACTTTGTGAAAAATTAGTCTTTTTTGCAGAAAATTTAACGTCTTGGTTGACAATTCAACTACTTGATTGAAATTTGAACTACATGATTAAAATTTCATTTTATTGGTTGAGGATGTAACTATTTTGTTGAAAACTCTTTTTTTAAGTTATAAAATAATTTTCTGAAGTAACAATTCAAGCATTCCATCTTTTAATGAAACTTCAACTATTTATGTTTTCATTAAGAATTTATCATTCATATTTGGTTTGAAAATTGAACTGTTCGAATGAAAGTTTAACTGAATTGTTAAAAATTCATATCATTTGTGGAAAATTTTACTATGTTGTTAAAAAGCCTTGTATAAATAGAACATTTCAAAAATTTCTGCTCAAGAAATATGTATCCACGTCATCATTTGTGATCCTCCAAATTGAAAAATGAATTAATAAATTTGTTAATCATATCATTTGAAGAAATCTTAAGTGAAAAACATTACAAATTGAACAATTAAAAAAAATTTTAACCAGAGACTTGTTTCATTGGACATCAAATAATTTATATTTTAAACCTTTTTTAAATAATAATTCTTCTATTATTATTTATACATTAAAGTACAAAACTCTTTTTGACGAATTAACAATTTAAGAAGAAAAAAATTACAATTGTAGAGTTGAAAATTTAAATATAGGATGCAGCACTCTGAAATCTTCAGTTCATGATTCAATCCAATGCATTCTATTTAAAACAATTCAGCTGAAAATTGTTCACTTTTCGAAATCTGCTTTATATTTGCTCCTTTTCAATAAACAGTCCTATATTGCCAAATATTAAAAAAAGGTTATTTATTATTTAAAAATAATTTAAAATTGAATGAAGGTTGAAATAGGTTCTATAGTTGCATTTAGATGTTTCAAATTATTTACTACTAAGCCAAAGTACAACTCTTCCACTATGGGGAAAATAATTTTCAGCATTTTCACTCCAGCCATAACCGGTTTAACCAGGCACTGGAGGAGTCAGGGGGGACCGAGTGACGTCAAGCCATTGTCAAATTTCCCTCTACGCTCAGTTCAACTGAGAAGTGCACATCTATCAAAGTCGAGTCGAGCCAAAACCGACTCGATCTACTAGGATCGAGTCGGAATCGTGTCGAGATCGGGAAATATCGCTCGACGGCATCACTAAGTAATATTGCTTCAGCAATTATGGAACGGGTAAAATACGCAAACCGTATCGCTGTAGCTGAGCGAGCAATACGTCATGGTTGGAATAACCAGAATTTTGCGTGTATCGTCGAATTATTTCTTTCAGTGTAGTTGAAGATTAAATTGCTGCCATGCATAGTTTTCAATTGGCCATATTATGTGGTACACATTTTCATCGTGACACTTGTGCTACGTGCTTAATTTTTGTCAGAGCTTTTCAAATGTATATTTATTTTCTGAATTACCTCTCAATAAACAACTACAATCCCATCTTCAGACACTCTTCCCTATCTTGCGTTGTTATTTTTGATGGATGAAACAAAATATCCTATTAGTGCACGGAGAAAATTTGTATATTAAAATTTACCCAATTAGTTCGGTAAATGGAGGACATTACTGCATTTAGATAAAGTTTACAATTATTTTAGTATTTAATACAAAACAGAACTATAAATAATACAAAAGATTTATGTAAAATTTCAAGTCCAGAAGTGAAAATTCTGATATGTAATAATTTATATAAGGGTTGTATTATTTCCATACCATTATATTATAAAATAACGAAAAGTATTGTAAATTTTCATTAAATGAATGATATAAAGTTTACTTATGTGTGATGTTAACGATTCACTTCAAAGAAAGTATAAATTGCAGAATTTTTAAGGAGATTTTCACTTTCATTAAGAGAGGAATTACACAACAGTAAGGTAAAATGAGAATCGTTAGGGACGTCAACATTCTCAGGGCTGAAGTTTAAAGCCAAGTCCCCGTTGAAAACTTTAACATTTTTAAGTTTCGGTTGATATTGTAGGATTTCAGAAAATATTCAAATATATAGACTATCCTTTACTCTCAGTAGATAATACTTGTTAAGTTACTAAATAAAAGTAGAATGTATTTAAAAATTGACGTGTAAAGATGCGGGTTATGAAAAACATCGGACGGCGCTGGACAACTGACTTCGAACTTAAATTTTTAACCAAACAAATGAATTTTGAACCGAAAAGATGTAATGGCTATAAAAAACAATTTGACGAAAAATGGAATATATTTAAATTTTTAGTTGAAAAAATTAATTTTAAAATTTTTATTTAAAAAAGTTAATTTTTAATTTCAAAAGTAATTTTCAACTAAAGAAATGAAAATTTCAACCAAAAACATAAATTTTCTACCAAAAAAGAATAATCTTTAAAAAAATACAGAAATTTTCTATCAAAATTTTTTATTTTTAATGGACTTTTCAACCCAATAGTTGCATCTTCAACCAAAAAAAAAAAACATAAATTTTCCACTAAATGGATGAATTTTCAACTGAAAAATATAAATTTTCAACAAAGTACAGAATAGTTTAATTTTTAGTTAGAGAAATAAGTTTTTAAGCAAATAAAATGAATTTTCAACTAAACAAATGAATTTTTTACCAAAAAGATTAAATTTGTATGAAAAAGAATCTCGATAAGAAATTTAGTTAAATTTTTAGTTTGAAAAATCAATTTTTAACATGAAAAAACTATTTTGTAACCTTATTTCGCTGGTGCACAAAATTTTGCATGACTGGGATGTAAAATTCACACATTTAGAGAGATAGACTTTGTTTTCTTTGATTGAAACTGTACCTAACAGTTCGACTCATTTTACCTAACTGGTAGGTAATCGACATCTCATTTTACCCAACTGTCAGGTAATCTTTATTATCTAGTTGTATTATTTCTTAATGAATCTCGAATTAAATTTTAATGAATTTATATTAATAATTCATATTTCCACAGCAAATATTACCCAATTTCATTTTACATGACTGGAAGTGAAATTTTAATATAATGCCGTAATGTCCTCCGTTTACTGAACTAAGTTATGTAAAATTTAACACACAAATTTTCTCCGTGTGTTCTTTTAGATTTTTTACCTATCTCTCACAATAAAAAGCTACAATCCCTTCTTTAGACACTCTTTCTCATCTTGCGTTGCTATTTTTGATGTATGATACAAAATATCCTATAACTCTTCTTTTAGATTTTTCACCTATCTCGCATCTTTTAGCGGAATATGGGCTTTTCGATTTTTGCATATCAATATCGATTAGTAAATTAAAAATTAGGAGTTTTTCGGAAAATTGTTCAAAGAAATTTTGAGGGAATTCTTAAACGCTGAAATTCGTGCAAAAACATTTCTTCATATTTCGCGTCGTTTAGCTCAAAAATTGAATTTTCAATTTTTTCATGGTATTTTCGATGAATAAAACCAAAACAACAAGTACTGTCGAAAAATAGTTTAAATTAATTTTGTATCACTTTTTAAAAGCTGCAATTCTTTGTTGAATTGATTTTCCCTATCTCAATCCGTTTGGTTCGAAATTTAGATTCTCGATTTTCTCAATAGTACGTACTTTCAACAAATAAAACCATAATGACAAGCCCTATAAAAAATGGTAAAAAGAAATTTTGTACAACTTTTCAGAAGCTATTATTGATCTCGGAGATCTTTTTCGTATTTTGCGTCGTTTGGTTCAAAATTTGATTTTTAGATTCTCCCATAGTATCTTCAATAAATAAAAACAAATTGAAAAGCACTATCAAAAAATGATTGAGACAATTTTTGTAGGATTTTTTGAAAGATGCAATTCATTCAAAAACTTTTTTCCGTATCTAACGTCGCGTCGCTTGACTCAAATTTTGAATTTTCTATTTTTTGCATAGTATTTCATACGCTAGTACTGAGTCTGCTCAACATTCTTGTTAAGTCTTCGATTAACGACATATTTATGTAGAAATCTATTTTGATAATGAATATATATTCACAGGTTACTGGGAACGTTTCTATCAAATTCAAGGCTCTTATTTATTATAGAAATAAAAAAACAAATATTTACGCGAAATTTTTGTTTTAAGTCACGGCGTCGTAAACTTTGTCTCAAACCACGACAAAACATCATCGTATTCTACGTGGGAAACAAATTCGTATATTACGTCGTTTACCATCCCAATTTCCGACGTAATTTACGACCTCGTTTCTGATTTAGTATCCTACACAGTTTACGACGTTTGAACTTTCAACAGGCTTCTCTTCAAATGATACTAATAAATCACAGAATGTGTATCATTGTTGCAGAATTATCATCAGTTCCACACAATCGACAAAAGCGAATGGATCCTCCACGCGGAACTATACATGTGTATGATTTGCCGCCCTTTCTTGCGTATAATCTACGTCAAGGGCATTTGATTAACCCCACCGAAGTCTGGATAACAAGGAATGGTCATTATTCTGGCATTGGCTATGCAATACATCCGTATCTCGTCTTCACGCACCGTACATTAATAGGTAGGGGGCGTAAATATGGTGTTTCAATGCTTCTGAAATATGGAAGACACTACGTACCTCAGCGGGTAGAAACATATTACCCAGACCCAGATGACCAATTTGTCGTGATTCTACTTGAAGCTCCTCTCCTGATGGATGACCCTAGACCTGGTGCCTTAGCAAATTTTCCAATCACAGTCATTAATTGGGCTCATCATGTAGTGGAAGAGTGGATTCGTACGCAGCTACGGACTCTGCGACCGCTGCTTGAACAAAATCTACATGAATTACATTTTGATCATCCAACCGCAGTCCAGATAACAAGCAATGGTGTGCGTATCGGCCCTGGGTATGCAATACATCCTTATATCGTCATGACGCACCGTCGCTTCGTGGGGCGTGATTATGGTGTTGCAGTGCCTATGGGAACTAGAGGAGAGCTAAGCCCTCGCCGTGCACAAATCCCCTTCACGAACAGTTATGAACAAGTTGTCGTAATTCTACTCCTGGATCCTATCTTGTTAACACAAGATGCACCTGGCGCTCTTTCTGCTGAGGGATATTCACACGATGCTATTGCTTGGGTTCATGCTGTGGCGGAAAATTGGAAGCATGATATGCTTATTAATCAAGCGAATTTTTACGATGATAATTCAGTTTGAATTCGTTTGACATGTTATTTGTCGAAGGAAAGCATTAACGTTACCCGTGAGGTCAAAGGCATTCACTTGAATGCGGGAACAGTAAAACTTGACTTTTGAAATTCCCTGATTTTTGCCTGACCAATTCTTTATTTTCCCTGACCATTAACATTCAAAGACTAGATTTTTGATTTTGTAGTATTTTTAACATAGAATCATCAATAAACAGAATAAAAAAATTTCAAATTTATTTGTTGATTTCAACCAAAAAATTATCTCCAACCGAAAACAGTTGAATTTTTAAACCCGGAAAATTCATTCATCAACAAAAAGAAAAATTCTCAACAAAAAATATTTAGTTGATATTGAAATTAAAAAATAAACAAAGAATTTCCAACAAAATAGTTGAATTTTCAACAAAAGACATGAAATTTCAGAAGCATAATTAAAATTTCAACAATATATGAATGAATTTTTCTGCATCGAAACAAAAAAAGATTCAATGGAGTTGGCATGGTAACCATCGCAAGCGTGGCGGGTCAATTTGAACATGTCAAGGTAATTTTCGTTGCAGATAATGATTACACTGAAATCGCTGTAAAGATTCTTTTTTTTTTGTTGGTAGCAGATTATTATACACGGGGAAATTTTATTTACTTAAGAGTATGTGACACAGTCAAATACCTATATTACCGACCTCACTTTTTCAGTTTATTAAATTTTTTTTTGAACTTAAAATCTTTTTTTGTAAATAGAAAATCGGACTGAAACTTTGTAATATGTATCAGAAGACCATAAACTACGTTTATGTACTTTATTTAAGTAGAAATTTCGCTAAAAATCATTTTCAAAGAAATTAAAACTGCGACCATTTTTGTACATATTGTCGTTGTACCTTGACATTTTTTGAACCTAAAAACTTTATTTTTGAGTAAAATATCGGCCTCAAACTTTAGGAAATGCAAGAGCCGACAGTAAATTACGTTTATGTACGTCATTTGAGTATAAAAGATGCAAAAAGAAAAATTCCAACTAAATGTCAACTCCGGTATTCGCGATGGCACCAAAATGCGAAGTCTGGCGGCCACTAATCGAGGCTCTATCAGCTGCCTCGTCTACATCTAAAATATGGGGTCCACGCTGTCAAAGATTGATGATGCGGTGTTCTTACAATAATATTTGATAAAAGTTGTGCCCAGCATAAAAGTTGAGTGAAATATGTTTTTTCAATGTTGAACTATGCAAGTATTGAAATCGTTATTGGCCTCGTTTAGTGGCCGCCAGACTTCGCATCTTCGTGCTCATCGCGAATACCGACTGAACTGACAACCGTTGTTGACTTAGGTTTCAAAAGTTTTTTCAGTAGTTTTTCGATTAGAAAAGACAACAGACAAGGTCTTATTTTGATGACAAGCTCTTGCCTATTTTTAAAAATTGCCCAAATACCACATAAGTTGAAAATTATTGACTCTTCTTATTATTTTCAGATAATAATGCATTACTTTCGGTGACATGGTCGGAAATAATTTCCGGATGAACTATTTATTAATGTAGATATAAATTCGACTATTTGAATCTGATTCAAATTTTCTATAAAGCTTCATTGACTGCATTTTCTGGACATAGTCGTCACATAAATTTATTACATTATTTTGTTTTTATATCAAAATTTTATTTTTAACGATCAAGCACAAACGGTTAATTTTTTCTATTTCTATTACAAATTTGAGCTTCTTTTTGCATATTGATCCTGTTATATGATAAATTTTCACTTTACAACTTTACAATTTAGAAAGAAAAATGGAAAAATCCGGAAATTACAGGGTATTTCAATCAGTTCTAGCTCGAATCATCCTGTAAACTTGACTTTGGTCCCAGGATTTTTCTACTACTACCAATTGTGAGAAGCGACTAAAAAAACTTTTTTACATTCTCATCGTAATGAGAAGGTATTTGCTTTATGTGGAAAATGACTTTCGCGGATTGCATCAAATGTCGACTTTTTGAGGCCCTCTGAGTCAGAAAAAATAGGTTTTACGTCGATGTCTGCCTGTCGTTGTCGTTGTTGTCGTTGTAGTCTATAAACATTTTCAAAATCCAGAAAAAAAGACGAAAATTAACATTTTAAGTCAAACAACGCACGATACGAAAAAAATGAGAGAGAAGACAAACGTTGCTTTTTGCAAGCCCCACAAGATTATCATACCAACTTTTTGAATTTTGTTAAAAAATGAAAAATTCCAATTTTGATCGCACAAAAAATAATAAAAAATTTTATTTTGCGGTCAAGCTATGCAAGATACAAAAAAAGGTGAATAAACAATTAAAAATCTAATTTTTGAAAAAACCACACAAGAGTTTTGACAGATTGGAACACAAATAAAAAATAAATTGTTATAACGTCACATTTTACGCGTCTGCCTTTTGATATTAACATATGATGCAAAAGGATTCAAGTGAAATATTCTTTACAATTACGCGTAATTAAAAAATTTCGTTACAATTTCGGTATTTTGAATAACGTAATATAAATCAAGTGAACATAGTTACGTTTTAGTGATTGTTAACTCTTTTTTGTTAAAGCTACTTTGGCTTTAGCAAACACATTCTCGTCACGTATCTCGTGTTTCGTATTCGATTTTGCTCAAAATGCGAATTTTTCTACATTATGCTCAACACTATTATATAAACTGTATATTATATTTATTTCTGTACCTCGGTCTGTTGTTGCTTATTCATATATTACAAAATAATGTAGAAATTTTGTTTATCATGATCACTTTAATATTTGTTTCTTATTTTACATCAAATTTTATTTTCAGATGCCCTGAAAAATGTATCATTCCAATAAATTCATATTATTACAATAATTCATATTATTTTTCATACTAAAAAGAAAACGATTTTGTTATTAAACATTTTATTGCAACTTGTGTCGTTTTCCGTAAATTTAATTCTTGAATTTGTGATGTTATTTTTTATGACTTGAACCAAAAATACGCACCCCAGCGTAAGGTAGTTTTAAAAAAATTTGTAGATATAATTTAATGAAGTCAATTCATATAAGAATCTATTATTTTGGTCATACGGTCCAGTAAAAATAATAATAGTAGATTCAGTTGTCAAGAATCATGCTTTATTCGTCAATTTTAATTTAAACCAACGTACGTTTCGACCTTGTTGCAGGCCTTCTTCAAGGTAATACATAACATTTGTTTGTCTGATGTTGAATATGTGCTGGAATCAGAGTTTCTTTTCTACATCTGATTAGGAAAGTGCGTTGCTCCTTCAGATTAACTAAAGTTCTATTGGTGCGTATCCAATTTCCTATAAGTTGTCTCGGAGCCTCTCCAAATTTCCTTTGTATGTAGTTTAAATAACCCATGATATTCCAGAACGTGATTGATTCTTATATGAATTGACTTCATTATTAATAACAACGGTCGAAGAAAAATTTCAAAGTGTGGATAATATTCCATTCACTAAACATAGATAAGATATAATTTAGTCGAAAAATTTTATCAAATAAAATGTTATTGTAGTTTTGTCATTTTTCCGAACAGTTAAGTTTTTACTTTCAACATATTTTTATAACAAGAGTTTTTTGTATTTTCAATGCTATTTTTCACGGTTAAAACAAAAACTTCGCGTACTATCGAAAAATTATCTGTGACAAATTTATAGCACTTTTTTGGATGAGAAACTTTTTTCTATTAATTTTTTTCATAGCTTTTGCCATTTGTCCAAAAATTTAATTTGTTTTTTATTTTTAATGTTTTTTTTTCATCGCCAACGGCGATACCACTCTGGAAACACCAGTTCTCGTAAGATCACTGAAGTTAAGCATTGTTGGGCGCGGTTAGTACTTGGATGGGTGACCATCCAGGAATACTGCGTTGCTGTTGGCCCGTCGTGGGTGTGGTGGGCCCACATTGGTAGTAAATATCCACCTAGAAACACTACCCGAATCGGGTAGTGAGGCAATGAACTTTCGAGGTCAAACTGCTAATCAATTTTTTTTTTTTTTTTTTTTTTTTTTTTCATGGATAAAACAAAAACTACGCGTCCTTTCAAAAAGTGATTCATAAGAAATTTGACGATCTTTTTCGGTGCAAAATTTTTATTTATTCATCTTTCTTCGTATCATGTATAGTTTGACCAAAAAATAGAATTATTGATTTTTCGTTATTTTTTTGTGCGGTCAAAATTAGAATTTTTCATTTGTGAAGAAAATTCAAAAAGTTCTTATGTAATCTCGTCAATCTTATGTGCGGCTTAAAATCTTCATTTTGAATTTTGATCCAATACAATTTAAATAATAACCATTCCAAAGTGAAATTCAAATATATCGAATATAAGTACATACGTTTGCTTAAACTAAAGAAATAATTTTATTGATATATTCCACACTATTAATATACAATCTAAATATTAAGTGAAAGATCATGAGCATAGTCAGACAATGCACTAATCGAAAGCTTCTGACTAAATATATGGAAATACAGATAAGTAGCATCTAGAATGTCTATTCATGAAAGGTCAAGAGTGGAGATGCGCGATCACTGACCGTCGGGGTGGACGGAAACTATTAGTCGCTCGTGTGAGCAATTCGAAACTCAATATCGAGAGTCGTGCGTACCAAATGACATCTCGCTGATTTATGGAAGAACGTGCTATCGCTCACTTTTGTCATCGCATGCGCCATCGCTCAATTTTGGCACGGTACCTGACTTTCGGCATTGATGACCCCAACTTTGGCATGTAGCGGTACTGCGCTTGCGCTAGCTATGCGTAAGAGGAACACGGCGCGAATTGTTGTTGCCATGGTAACGGGTTGTAGCGTCATTTTCCTCTCACGTGTCCTAGCGCAAGCGCAGTACATCGGTCTCTCATTGGATTGACATTGGATCTTTGAATTGAAGGTTTAGCTGATTGTGAAACGTGACTTGTTTGAAATGATCAGATTGAAGTGATTGGATTGGGTCTTTGGATTGACATAGTGCATCATCACGGTGCACAGCAAACGACACAAAAAGTGCCTATTCAAAACCGCTATGAAGCGTTGTCAACCGAAGACGAACTATACCACAAGGTACCCGAACCAGCGAGAACATCGGAACGGATGAAGAGGATGCAGACCAAGATGTTGAAGCGACAAAGGACCAGAAGAAACCAAGAGTTCCTCCCATCATTATCACTAGGGCTATCACAAACTACATTGAGACGATAGGACAGATAAAAAATGCCACACCTAGCAAAAATGTCAGGGTGACACTAGTTAAGTGATGACTCTCAGTTCGAGTAGACACACGAGAAGATTGCGACGCTTTACGTAAGACATTGGATATGGGAAATGTGCCATATTTTAAGCACATGTTCAAGGAACAAAAACCAAAAACCCTAGTGCTCAAAGGCTTACCAGATCTGCCGCTGATGGATATAATGAATAAAATCGAAATTCAAGGTGTAAAGTGTACAAAAGTCGCGCTCTTGAAAACAAGAAAACCTACAGATGACGATAAAACTGAAAAAGCAAATAAAATATACCATCCAAGTTTCTTCGTTACTGTAAACCCGGATGTAACTCTTGAAACCGTGAGGAGTATTAGATACGTATGCTCAGTTAGGGTTTACTGGGAAACCTTCCGTAACACTAGACGCGCCACTCAGTGCCACAGGTGCCAAAAATTCGGTCATGGTTCCTCACATTGCAACAGTGTTCCGAAATGTGTGAAGTGTGTCGGCGAACATCTAATGAAAGATTGCAAAAAGCTAAGAACCGATCCTGTTGAGTGCGTTAACTGCCTAGGAAATCATCCTGCAAACTTTTCTAAATGCGAAGTGTACATTAAGCATTTAGAAAAAGTGGACTTTAGAAGAGCTAAGCCTAATTACCACGACAAGCGACAACAAAGAGACTTGCCTATTCCAAGGTCGCATTACAACTTTCGGCCCATAAGGCCTTCGACTAATACCCCAAAGGTGCTTACAACCCCTGGAGCAGCTAGGCACAATTGGGGTAAGACAGAGGTACTTACGACCACTGGAACTGCCAAGTACATTCTGGCGAAGAAACAGGACAACTACCAAGAGCAACACCACGCAGCAGATTTCTGCGAACTATCGACTGAGCTCCACGAGCTGAACAACATTTGTGATCTAGGTAAGATGCTGAGGCTTATTAGAAATTTGAAATCCAAATTATTATTATGCAATAGCGACCTCGATAGGCTACAGGTATTCGCCACATTATTAATTCAGGATGGAAGTAACTAGGCTAGATTCAAACTGAACTAACATTGCGCATTGGAATGCAAACGGAATTCGCAGCAATATCTCAGAACTTAGAGATTTTATTAAAGTACATGAAATTGATATTATGCTAATAAATGAAACTAGGTTGACTTCAAAGGCAAAGATATATATGCCAGGCTATAATATTATTAGGAAAGATAGATCAGATGGTAAAACCGGAGGAGGGGTTCTCATATTTATTCAGATGGACATAAAATATACAGAAATTGAAATTGATACTAAATCCATTGAAAATGTGGCTATCAGACTTTCAAATAATATAACAATTGTCTCAGTATATAATCCACCACAAAATAAATTAGATATAAATGAATTGAATAAGATTTTTAAAGGCAGTAATAAATTTCTGATGTTTGGCGATCTTAATGTCAAAAATATAGCGTGGAATTGCCGCAGGGGTAATACAAACGGAAAAGTTTTACAAAATTACGCAGTTAAAAATTTGTTTACACTGCTAACTCCTGATAGTTTTACACTCTATCCTTACAGCGGTGCGTTGCCAAGTATTGTCGACATAGGTCTAGCAAAAAACATAAAGTGCAATATAGAGTTAAATGTTGTAGAAGACCTCTCCTCCGATCACAATCCCGTTAAGATTATTTTAGATAGTAGCCTAGATTTACAAAGGCAAATACGAAAGCTCCTTAATTATAAACTAGCAGATTGGCCTAAAATGCGTAACATTATAAATACGGAGTTGACCCTTGAAAGAAATCTACAAACTTCAAATGACGTAGATAACAGTGTTGACCTGCTGGTTGGTATCATTACCAAAGCCTCAGATAAAGCCATCCCTAAAACAAATCCTGAGATCAACCACAAACCACTACCCTTTCATATTAGAAATTTAATTAAGGATAGAAATGCCCTGCGTAAAATATTTCAAAGAACAAGTAGCGATGCTGTCCGCAAAATTAAAAACAAATTAGCTAATAAAATAACAAGAGAAATTTTTATTTTTGAAAATATAAACTGGCAAGATAAATTAACAAAACTAGAAGTTAAAGATAATAGTCATTGGAAAATGGCTAAATGTTTAACGAAGAAAAATAAAAATCACACTCCCACTCTCCATGGGAAGAACGGTTTGGCAGTGTCTGATAAGGACAAGGCCAACGTTCTAGCAGATCATTATGAGTTATTCCATTATCTGACCGAGGATATGGGAAATGAGGGTACTGAGCAGCAGGTCAATGCTAAATATAGGCAGATTTTAGGAGAAAATGTAAATAAGGAACAGGTGAATCTAGTCACGCCATGTGAAATTAGAAAAGCAAGCATGAGGACGGGTTCGAGAAAGGCTCCAGGGCTCGATGGAATTCAGAATATTATTATTAAAAATCTTCCTAAAAAGGCGTTTGTTCAATTATCATATATTTTCCATGCATGCTTAAACCTAGCTTATTTTCCGGATACCTGGAAGTAAATAAGTATACCATTGCGCCATTTCCTTTTCAGGGTAGGCGTGACACTACCCGATTCGGGTAGTGTTTCTAGGTGGATAGTTTCTTGTAGTAAATAACTACTACAAGTGTGGGTGGGCTCACCACACCCAGGGTGGGCCAACAGCACGCAGTATTCTCGAATGGTCACCCATCCAAGTACTAACCGCGCCCAAAGCTGCTTAACTCCCGTGATCTGACAAGAACTGGTTTTTTCAGCGTGGTATCGCCGAAAATTGCTAATATTTTGCCATTTCATAAACCTGGCAAAGACAAACTTTTCCCAGCTAGCTATCGTCCAAATAGTTTGCTACCTACTTTAGGAAAGCTTCTTGAGAGCATTATTTACAATAGAATTAAAATATTTGAGTCAATAAATAAGATTCTAATTCCTAAGCAATTCGGTTTTAGGCCAAAAAGAAACACAGTTGAGCAGTTAATTAAACTCACAAACACTATTAGTACGAATTTCAACAAAAGCATATCAACGGGAATGATTTTGCTGGATCTAGAAAAGGCCTTTGACACCGTTTGGCATCAAGGTCTAATCTATAAACTAAAAAAAGTTAAATTGCCAATATATATAGTTAAAATTATACAAAGCTATGTTAAAAATCGGAAATTCGTAGTCTCAGCTAATAGGGAGCAATCTGATATACAAGAAATAGCAGCAGGAGTCCCACAGGGGTCCATTCTCGGTCCGGTCCTCTTTTTGTATTGTATAAATGATATCCCGAGACTGACAGATATATTATTATCACTTTTTTCCGACGATACAGCGGCCTATACAGCATCAATGAGCAAACGCATAGCCATAGTCAGGTTACAACGTTATGTAAATATATTAGCCAAATATTTCGATAAGTGGAAACTAAAAGTAAACGTCCAAAAGACTGAGTTGATTATATTTTCACATAAGCATAGAAAGGAAAATATTCCGGAAATATGTACAATCAAATAATTGAGCCCAAGACTAAGGTCAAGTATCTTGGAAGAATTTTGCAAAATAAATTAAATTTCTCTCCAAAAATAGAAAATATTAAAAATAAAGTTCATAAGATAATAGGTGCCCTTTTTTGCTTACTCAGGAGAAAAAGTAAGTCAAGTGTTAAAAATAAGACAATTCTCTATAATATGATTATTAAGGCTGTGATGCTCTATGCAGTGCCAGTCTGGAGCAATAAAAATAAATCAAATATACTTAAATTACAAAGACTGCAAAATAAGTGCATCAGAATGATAGCTGATGCAAAATGTAGAGACAGAAATGTAGTTATTCATCATAAACTTAAGATTCCACTTATCAAAAATGAAATTTACGAGAGAACAAAGAGTTTTTATGATACACAAATAAACTTACCTGAATTGCAGGATGTAAAAATGCCCTACCATATTTTGATAGACAAGTAAATGCCGTTCCTCAGCATCTTTAGTTTGTAAGCTAATTTGTAAGTTTTTATATCTCTATTTCTCCTGTTATCTAGTTGTAAGCCAAAAACAAAAATCTCATGGGTTTTTTCGACAACATTTTTTCACCGAAACACAAAAAACTAAATAGCATAAGCTGCGATAATCTTTATCATAAAAAACACAGACTTAAACATGTCACATAGGCCGTATTCGATTCTCGAACAAGATACCTTAATCAAGATTACTACTCAGCAAAAATTATATAAATGTATATTTTTGTAAACCATATTTGTTGATGATCAATAAAGGAATTTTTAAAATGAAAAATTGTTAATCGTCTTACGTTCCCAGCACTCATACTGACAACTTCGATCTACAAGTCGCTCTGAAGAAGTCGCGTACTTTTAACTCTTCATGAACCAAGTAACGAATCATCAAGTTGTGAACTAACTAAGTTCCTTCGATTTCGGTCGTCGTACGAGTCATGTTCAGGATAGAGTCCGCTGGTTCAACGTTCGTGAAAAAGAACTCAAAAGTGGATTCGGTAGCTGTTTAGGACCGTGTATCGCTTTACTAGTGAGCGGTGATCGTGCATCATTTCACTACAATAATTGATTTACTTCCAAGTTTTATTTCATGTAATTGTTCATCTTTTCATTATCTTTATAATAAATCATCTGCTATCTTAACTATATCTCCTTTATTTCAAACACTTTATTGACGCAATCCCCATAGGATTGTTAGTGACTGCGAATTCACAAACAAATAGTTTGTCAGGTCTTACCAGCCTGGCAAAATCAGCAACGCTGGTTTCTCTTTTTCTTACTTTTTCCAAACTACCCTTGCCTTTTGATCGGGACGTGACAATAACAAAATAGTTTCTTTTATAGGGATGCGCACTATCTTTTAATTAGAAAAACAAGACAAAGAAAATACGTATGTTTCAATACCAATGCATATTATGAACTGTAATAATATGAATTGATTGAAATGATACAATTTTTAGGGTAGTTGAGAATTTGTACTTTGAGACAGTCCGTTCTATTTTCATCATTAGAATAAAATCATAAAACTACGGGTGAATATTTATATTGAAACGCCTCTGACTCATAAGTGGACAAGCAGGTGGAACGAAGGGAGGATTCACCAAATCATTCGATCACACGATCGATTGCGTGCGCAATCGGCTAATAAGTAGGGGTAGCGTGGGACCAATGCACTTTATAAATATCTATCCCGGTATCGGTACCAATGGGACTTCTTACTCGACCCTCTACGAGGAAGGAGCTTCACTTGGTCTAATTGATCTACCTGTCATTGGAGACAGAAAATTGAATAATATAAGCATCATTCAAAGAGAGCTACCTAACTGAGATTCTCCTTCTTGGGGTTTATAAATTATTCTAATTCATTCTTTTTGAATTAGAATAATAAATGTGAGTTTGTGAGGATTAAAAAAAATTAATTGTGCGCAATGTTTGTAACGACCCTGCACCTTATTCAATTATAAGGACCTAGTTGTGCATGCTTGCATATTGAATTTCAAATAAAAAGTTCGCTGGGAATTTCTCTTTATTTTTATAGAAAATAAAATGATGTGGCTTCTCGTAAGGACCCTGAACCTGATTTAAACATTGGGACCTCGTTGTGCAAGTAAGCTTAAATCTAAATAAAAATTATAATCTCTCGTAACGACCATGCACATTTTTAAACAATAAGGACCTCGTCGTGCGAGCAGAATTAAATGAAAAATTAGAATCCAACATTTCGTAACGACCCTACACCTTATGTAATGATGAGGACCTCGTTGTGCGAGTGGAGCTTGGGGTTTATGTAAAAAAAAAACAAGATAAGCATAATGGGGTAGAATCTAAAATAAAATTCAGTTGAAAAAGTTTGAATAAATTCGTGATTTCTCGTAACGAACCTGCACCTTATTTGATAATAAGGACCGCTTTGTGCGATGAAAACACAAAACTAGTTATAAATTATGTGTATTGATCTCAAATAGATCTTATAAGAAAGATCTATTAAAAATCTTGAAACTCACCGCATAAGTACGCAATCATCTCTCCCTTGAGTGAATCCACAATCTGTGTTTTTTGTTTAAAAATAATGATTTAAAACTCAATGGGAAACTTTTTATTGTAAGAATTAATCTTACTCAATTGTAGTTTGTCTTACTTTCAAATTTAGTTATAACATGTTAAGGGCTAGTTTTAACGTCCTATCAGTAATGGAATCAACTTATATCTTTGGTTGCAATTTACGGGGCAGGAAAGAGTAAACGCAAATTGAAAGAATCTACCAATCAAAATAAATATCATTGAGATAAGTTTAAAATGCAACACTACCGTTACTAAAAATTAGTATAATTTTTAGTAAATTCAAGATCTTTAACTAAAATTAGCCAACTGCAGGTATAATTGAATAAAGAAAATTAATAAACAGCCAACAGCCATACCACGCTGAAAAAACCAGTTCTCGTCAGATCACTGAAGTTAAGCAACGTTGGGCGCGGTTAGTACTTGGATGGGTGACCATTCGAGAAAACTGAGTGCTGTTGGCACATCGTGGGTGTGGTGAGCCCACACTTGTAGTTATTTACTACAAGAAACTAACCTAGAAACACTACTCGAATCGGGTAGTGTCACGCCTACCCTGAAAGGGAAATGGCTTAATGGTATAAAAATAAACACGAAATTGATCCCCGGTTAGATAGATGATAATGTAACAACTTCATTTTGCAATATCTAAATAAGCAGTCCCAGACCGAGATAGGTGATGGAAATTTGTTCGTTAAAGCCAAACGAGCTTCAGCAAAAGAGAATTCACAATCACCAAATTATAGTTGTCAGTGCTTTGAATTTCAATTTTGAAGTTTATTTCTTTGGTTGAAAATTCAACCAGTTCTTTTGAAAATTTGTTTTTTTTTTTCATGGAAAATTAATTTTTTTTACTGAAAATGTAGCTCTTCCATTTTTGGTCAAATTTTTTTTGTATGGACATTCAATCTTTTTGTTATGAAATTAATTTGTTTGGTTGAAAATTGAACTATCCTATTTTTTTTTTTTTTTGAAAAGGGCATAGCCGGTCAAGCATAAAAATTATGCCCCGAACGTATTGACTTGACATTTCTGCCACAGGTTCGCATCCATGTGAAGTAAAATTTCTTAAAATGATAACGCTAAAAATTCACTTGTGTGTGTAACTTCTGTTATATCATATATTTTGTTCATCAAAATGGGTCAAGCCGTTTTCGAGAAAAACACTTTTTCTATTTCTCTTTCCCCTTCCATAACTCCCACCAAAATTAATTTTTAGCGTTATCATTGAGAGAAATTTCACTTCACATAGATGCGAACCTGTGACAAAAATTTCAAGTTAATACGTGCGGGGCAGATTTTGTAAGCTTACCCGGCTGTGCCCTTTATTTTTTCTAGTCAAAAATTAATCTATTTTGTGAAATTTTTGCCCTTTTTTTCGTAGAGAATTAACCTTCTCGGTTGAAAATTGATTGTGTTGTTGTTGAATATTATTCTTTTTTTGTAGAAAATTATTCTTTTTGGTTAAAATTTCATTTCATTGATTCAATGTTATTAAATTAGAAATTAATTTTTCTAACTAAAAATTTAACTATTCCATTTCTTATCGAAATTTTTTTCATAGATATTCGATCTTTTTGGTTAAAATGCATCTCTTTGGCTGCAAATTTACCTATTTCGTTGAAAATTCATTTTATTTGGTTGAAAACGTATTTCTCTAACTTAAAATTAAACTATTCTTTTTCTTGTTAAAGAAATTTTTTTTTTTTTAGTTGCAAATTCATCAGTTCTGTTGAAAATTTGTCTCTTTTTTGTAGAAAATTCATCATCAATGTTAACAATAGTGATTGTTTAAACAATTTATTATAATAATTAATAATATTATATTTGAATAATGCTAGAAAGATGCGGATTTTTTTTAAATTTCTGGCTTTTTGTCCAATTTTCATCTGTAGTGAAATAATAATAAATTCAAGTTAACAAAATAATTGTTTAAAGAATTTATTATAATAATAATTATTATTATTATACCATTAAGCCATTTTCCTTTCGGGGTAGGCGTGACTTGCTCGGTTGGAATAATATTATATTTGAATAATGCTGAAAAGATGCGGTTTTTTTTTTAATTTTCTGGTTTTTGGTCCACTTTTCATTCGGAGTGAAGGAATAATGAATTCAAGTTAACAAAATAATTGTTTAAACAATTTATTAAAATTGTTGATAATATTCTCTTTGCTTAATCGATAGAATGCTGCGGTTTTTTCTGAAATTTTCAACTGTTTGTTTATTTTTTATTAGGCGTGACTTGATAATTAATTAGATTCAGCAAAAATAATTGTTTAAACCAATTATTATTGTTTATGACTATCTTCATCCAAATCGATTGCGCCTGATAGTTGCGGTTTTACGGCAATTTTTACCTTTCTGTCCTTTTTTCACTTAGTGAGGTAATAATTAATTAAAGTTAACAGAAAAGTTGTTTAAACAATTTAATATTGTTTATAACTATCTTTTCTCAGATAAGTGCTAGAAAGTGGCGGTTTTTTCTGAAATCTTTCACTTTGCTCCGCCTGCTTAATTACTAACAATTGATAAATAAACATTAGAGAAAACTATATGTTAAATAAATAGCTCTTTTTTGGATGAGCAACTTCTGACAATGAATTTTTTTGTAGCTTATGTCGTTTTTCCAAGAATTCAATTTTTTTGTTTTTAATATTGTTTGTCACGAATAAAATAGAAACTGCCCGTCCTATAAAAAAGTAATCAAAAATAAATTTGCAGATCTTTTTTGGGTGCATAATTTTTGTCATTTCATCTTTTTTCGAATCCTGCATAATTTGACGCCAAAATGGAATTTTTTATTTTTCATTATTTTTGGTGGGATCAAAATTTGAATTTTCGATTTTTCACGAAAAATCGAAAGGCCTATTATGATAATCTTGTAGGGCTTTAAAGAAGCAACTTTTTTTGTTTTCTTGGCTTTTTTTTCATGCCGTGCGTTTTTTAGAGAACTCACAGAATCCACAAGAATTAGGAGAATTCAGAAGAATTCGCAGAGTTTTAGAGGATTGACAGAATCCTCACGATTTAAGAGAATTAAGAAGAATTCGAAGAATAAAAAAGACTTGGGGAAATTCAGAACAATCATGGTTCGTTTTACAGATTTCAAACGAATTAAAAAAAAAACTTAAAAAAAAATTTTTTTTAATTCAACCGAATTCTAAAAATTCGTACGACATGTACAAAATTCGAAGTACTGATATGAAATTAAAATAATTCAACGTGTATTCTGAAGATCACGAGATGATAAAATATCATTAAAAGAATTCAGTGGTCTCGCCTGAACTCAAAAATTCAGCACAGTTTAAAGAGTTTTAAAAAATCAAGGAATTCAAAGCATTTAAAAGAGTTCAGAGAATCAAAAGAATTCTCCGAATTCGAAAGGTTTAAGAGAATTCAAGAGAATGCAGAGAATCCAAAAAATGGAGGGATTTCAAGAGATTTCAGAAAATTCAAAAGCTTTCGAAGCATACAAAATAATTCGGAGAGTTAAAAAATATCAGACAATTTAAAAGAATTCAAAAGAATGAATAGAATTTTGAATGAATTTAGAGGATTCAAAAGAATTATTTGGGTGTATTATCGAACTAAGTTATCTAAAATTTTGAAAAAGCTTCTATAATTTGATCAAAATTATATATTTGAAACTTTTCATTCTCATATCTTTAATTGCAAATTGCCGTTGACAAAAAAAAATATAACTCCTAACATTCATTAACATTTGAAAACTTATCAAAGAACAGTTTCTTTTCTCATGCTGTAGAATTTCATTGTTGGTCCTTACCCAGTCGTCATTATCATATTGCAAAATGTCTTTACCAAAAATATTACTTCTAACATTCATTAAGAAAATCATTAATTCCAGAAAATATAAACTTTTCATAATGTGGTGGAAAAAAGTAAGCAAATCGAGATTGTTTGAAAAAATGAAAAATAAAAAAAAATGTTCCTCCTAACATTCATGAAGTGTGTCATTAATTTTGAAACATCATTTTCACAATCTCAGTCTGTGTCTAGACGTAGAATGTTATACTAGTGCAAACAAAGTTCCTGCATAAGAGTCGACTTATCTTGCCCTCATCATCAGTTTCACTCTGTGATGACACAGTTTCTCTTAAAAATGGGAACAATATTTAATTTCAGTTTTCTAATAATTTGTGTGGTTCTTTTGCAAGAAATGGTGGTTTCATTTGATCGAAATATTGGTAAGTGAAATAATATTTGATGTATTCGAAAAATAAATCAATTTTCAATTGCGCTATTTAAAATTGTGACCATCCGTGCATCGGAAAACTCTGAACAGTACCTCCCAAATGCCACGTCTTCAGAAAAGGTAACATATGGCCAACCACTTCTAATCCGAATTAAACCAAATTATTTTACAATGATAGGATTTAGGACCCCGCGATAAATATAAGCCCAGAAATAAAAAAGATTTTTTAAATTTTTGGTCTTTGGGAGGTTCTGACATGCCACCTGTCACTTAGCTGCTACTGAAAATTCCCATATGGGGCTTCATATCGAAGTACCTGTATGGGGACCCAGATGGGAGCCGATATTGGAAACTACATGTATTTCCATGTAAAATCATATACGCGAATCGGGACACGAAATGCTATAGGAACCTATGTGGAAAACTTCTGCAATTTCCTATAACAGCTACCATTGCGCAGTAGTTCGTCTGGTCCATTAAAGATTGTCTAGTATGAAAGTAATATTTTTAAAACAGATTCATAAAAAAAATATTAGAATCCCATGTGGGTTTCGTGTAGGACCAATTCATAGGTTTTCACACACTCGCAGCGATATAGGATTCCATATGGATTACCGTGTAGGTGCCAATATATGTTCCTAATACGGATTCCCACAAAAGTTCCTATCTGATCTTATGTTCCAATTTGTCTGGATTTTTGTATAGGTTTCTATATGGGTTCCTAGAATAGAGCCCTAAGTGGAGATTTTCAGTGGGGAAATTCCAGTTTCTAGTTTTAAATGGTCATGTATAGTTTTTAATTAGCCATATATAAAAAAAAATGTTTGCTCTCTATAAACGGTCTCTTGTAGTTATTTCGACACCCTAGAATCATAAGCTGATATCTAGTGCCACGTTTCCAAATTCCAATCATGTAAATAGAAAAATGTGGCAATCAGTTCAAGCATAAGCTTCCTGATAAAGTGGCGTTATCTGGGTTGGCAATATGCTCTTATTATTTTTATTTTTCCGGACTGGAAAAATTTCCTGACATCCATGAACATTCGAGTATTGCAAAAAATTAAAAAGAATTCAGAAGAATAAAAGAATCCAGATAATTACGGAAATTGAGTACAAATTTGATTTATTATGATTACTTCAATATTTGTTCCTAATTTTGCATTACATTTTAGTCTCAACTATCCTGAAAAATGTATTATTTGAATTTTGTATTATTACAATTCATAATATGCATTGCTATTGAAACAGACGTATTTTCATTGTCTTATTTTTATAATAAAAAAAGTGCGCATCCTATAAAAAAACAAGTTTGTCATTATACATTTTATTGCAACTTGTGTCGTTTTTCCACAAATTTAATCTGTTTATTTTCAATCTTATTTTTACGATTTGAACCAAAAATACGCATCCTAGCGTGAAGTGATTGCGAGAAAATTTGTAGATATAATCTTGGCGAAAATTTTGATTAAATAAAATGTTATGCTTGTGTCGTTTTCCCAAAAACTCAATTTTTTATTTTAAATCTATTTTTATCAAAAAATTGTATAACAAATTTTTAGACCTTTTTATGGTTGATGAACTTTTGTATTCTCATTTTTTTCGTCTCTTGTGTGGGTTTTCCAAAAAAAAATTATTTTTTGTCCGACCCCCCTTGAAAACGCGCCATTGCATGCACGTAAGGCAGGCGTAATGTGGCCGCTTCCAGCCCAGTGACGTTCGCACATGCGCACTCCGCCGCCGGGCCAACATGAAACTTTCCGCCCGCTACATAACACTTTACGCCCGCTAAATAACACTTTACGTCCGCTACATAAAACTTTACGCCCGCTACACATAATTATCTTTATCTTTTAAAAAATTGTATCGCTGGACCCCACAGTCTTCCTTCTGCAAAGTACGCTATTTCTTTCTTTCACTTATAATATAAAATTGTCAAGCACACCAAACATCCTCTATCTCCTTAACATGCTTGTTTTCAAGAAGGGTAGGACAAAAAGTATGGTGTGTATCAAGGGCGTACAGCTATTTTGCCTCGTGCGACTGCCGACCTCGCTTCGCTCGGGCGGCAAGTTCACACTCGTCAAAATAGCCTTCTTTACGCCCTTGATACACAATATACTATTTTATATTTTTAATGCTAGTTTTTCCGATTAAAACAAAAACTACGCGTCCAATAAAAAAATTATTCATCACAAATTTGCAGCAATTTTTTTGGTAAGCCACTTTTGTCTACTATTTTATTTCATAGCTTGTGTCGTTCGTCCAAAAATTCAATTATTTTATTTTTCATTTTATTTTTCACAATTAAATAAAAAACCGCGCGTCCTACCAAAAAGTGATTACCCAAAACTTTGTAGCTCTTTTTTGAGTAAACAATTGTTATCTCTCCATTCTTTTTCGTATCTTGTATAGTTTGACCGCAAGATTGAATATTTGATTTTTCATCATTTTTTGTGCTATTAAAATTTGAATTTTCGATTTTTCAAGAAAATTCAAAAAGCTGTTATGACAGAATTGTAGCATGATCAAAAAGTAACGTTTTTCTCTACTTGACTTTTTCTCATATCATGCGTTATTTGGCTTATAATTTTCGTTTTCGTTTATATTTTTGAATTTTGTAACTTCTATTACTCTGGTAATTTGTTGTTTATCAAAAAAAGTCATCAAGATAAATTGTTCATATTTTTGTGTGCTATAAAAAGCCCTACATAGAATTTATGAATCTTTAAAAAAGTGGTCTCAAAAATTTTTTAAATGCGACAACTTTTTGAATTTGTATCCAAAATGGCTGCCTCAAAAACTTGACCTTCAGTTCAGGACAATCAATGAGTATCCAAAACCCTATCCAATCTGTCAATTCATTTGAAAGTTATCATGCTAAACTGAAAAAAAAGATTAGTTGAGACAACTAATAAAATTGTTGGGATAACTATTTTAGTTAGTAAATAATGGTACTGCTATTTAGTTAGATGTGAGAACTATTTTTGTTTGTTGGGGCGCGAGTAGTTTCCGTTACTATTTAATTCGGTAGACTAACTATTTCAGTTTGTCAAAACGACTGTCTGTAGGTAGTTGAACTTACTACTATTGTTTGCCATGTCTACTAACAAATTTTGTAGGTATAACTATTTTCTATCCCGTTACAGGGAGTAATTAAAATATCTGTCACTAGACTATCGAAATCTGCATTAAAAATATCACAGTCGGCACGCGGGCATCTTTCTTTGGGACATCTTAGGGACGCTGATGTCAATTCAGCTGATAAGACGTTCTAAAAAAATATCTCCCTATACCCACTGATTTCTTTATAATTGCAGATGCACTTTGTAGGTTAGGATTTCCAGTAATAAAACTTAAAACTCGTTTGATTTTTCAATTTCTTATTCATACCTTCAAATGCTTCGATGGAATCCCCGAAGCCTAAACTTTGCAACACGTCTGATACTTCCATGAATAAAAGATGAACGAGATATCAAGTGAGCAACGAGTTATGACGGCCATGTCTAAACGTTCTCCCTCGTTTTACCGCACGTATGTTGGTACCTTTGTCGCATTCTCAATCATAACAACCAAGGTAGCAAATAAAAAAGTTATGCCACCTACTTTAATTTGTCAGAGAAATCAATTTATAGTACAGATGACTAATTTATTAGTAACTTTGACTACTAAAACTTTACTAATGTGAACTAGTCACCAGCACGACAAACAGTTTCCGAAATCGACTACTTAATTAGTTGGCGTTACTAAGTGAACAGTTGTAAGAACCAATGAATGCTTTACTAATAAAAAGGTAGTAGCCCCAACTATTCATTTTTCTCAGTGTAACAGGCTCAAAATCTACAGACACAAATTTCACACAAATCTAATATGGTCTCTGATGAAAATGTAACCCACAAATATTTATACCAAATTTTTGTTTTAAATAACCCAAGTGGAAACTACTTCGTATATATTACGTAGTTTAATATCCAAATTTCCAATGTAATTTACGAACTTGCATAGAACGTAGTATCCTATGCAGTTTACGACGTTGACATTTTTAACAGGTTACCCTTTAAATGATACTAATAAATTACATAACTTGTATCATTCTTGCAGAATCATCATGAGTTCCTCACAATAGTCAAAAGCGAATGAATGCTTCACCCGGAAGTTCACCATTACATGATGTGCCACACTTGCTTGCACATAATCTATGTGAAGTGGATATGCATGAACCCTCCAGCGTAAGGATAACAAAGAATGGTGTTACTGTTGGCCCTGGCTATGCAATATGTCCTTATCTGCTCGTGTAGAAAATTATCACCAAGCCGCAGCTCGAAAATTTGTTGTGTTTCTACTCAAAGATCATCAAACCGGTGCCTGGTGCTTTCTCTGCTAAACATTATCAAAAGCCAGCTACTGATTGAGCTCATGCTAAGGCGGAAGAGTGTATTCATAGGCAGCTGCCGTATCTGCTACGCCTACTCGCAAAAAATCTACGTGAAAAACATTTTTATAATCCATCTAGAGTCCAGATGACAATGAGTGGTGTTCCTGTTGGCCGTGGGTTTGCAATACATACTTATATCATCATATCGCGCACTCACTTAATGCGTACTAAGTTTGGTTTTTAAATTTTAAATTTACGAATTTAAATGTAATCTTTGTAAAAGTGGAATTTGAAAAACTAAAAATTTCAAAGCGTTTAAAGATCTTCGTTTTAAGCCTTTTCAAGCCTTTCGTTTTTATGATAATATGCCATAGGACAGTGCGTGAAAACCGCGTAGGTTCCAACATTGTAAACTTATTCGGAAATACGACAATACGACATCGTAATCCAGGTCGCAATCCTACATCGTACACTTTGAAAACGAACCCGTGAAATCTCGCTCATTTCCAGTAAAATCTCACGGATTTTCAGTGAACTCTTACTGGTTGGAACAGTCAGAAGTGTGTTTAGTGTCACTGAACATCAGCGAGATTTCACTGGTTTACTCAGTACTAGTAATCTGAGTAACTGGTAACTGGTTCACGAGTGATAATTCAAAACACAAATTTAGCCAGTAACAATTTCACTGGTTCAGTTTAAGAGAGAATACTAGTTTACCCATTTTCTGACATAATTTACGACCTTGTTTCTGACGTAGTGTTCTTCGCAGTTTACAAAGTCGGAATTTTCAACAGGCTACTCACGAAATGATACTATTGAAATACATAACTTGTATCATTCTTGCAGAATCATCATCAGTTCCTCACAATCGTCTAAATCGAATGGATTCTCCAGACAGGAGATCACCATTACATGCTTTGTCACCCTGGCTTGCACATTATCTGGCCCTGGCTATGCAATACATCCTTATCTCATCGTAAAACGCCCTGTCTATATACATTTAGGGTTTGGTGTTTCAGTTTATCTGAAATATTGAGGAGATCTCGAGCCTCAGCGTGTTGAAACTTTTTACCGAGACTCAGCTCATAGAGTTGTCGTGACTCAACTTAAAGATCCTATCATGTTGGATAAACCTGTACCTGGTGCCTTCTCTGCTGAGAATTATCAAAGGCTAGCTACTGATTGGGCTTATACTTAGGCGCAAGAGTGGATTCGTACGCAGGTCCCGTATCTGCGACCTCTACTTGCACAAAATCTACGTGAATTGCAGTTTTATAATCTCACCGGAGTTTGGACTCTGGTGGGATTATAAAAATGTAATTCATTTAGATTTTATGCAAGTGGGGGTCGCAGATACGGGAGCTGCGTACGAATCCACTCTTGCGCCTTAGCATGAGTCCAATCAGCAGCTGGCTTTTGATAATGCTCACCACACTCGGGAGAGAAGGCACCAGGTATAGGTTTATTCAACATGATAGGATCTTTAAGCTCAATCACGACAACTTTGTGAACTGCGTCTGGGTAAACAGTTTCTACACGTTGAGGATCGAGACGTCTTGAATTTCTCTTATACGCTGAAACACTAAGCCATCCCTGTACATAGCAAGGGCGCGTTATGACGAGATACGGATGTATTGCATAGCCACGGTGCGTAAGAAAATCAAAATTTGTAATCGCAAATAAGGTCGGATTATGCATATTCACTTGACGTAGACTATGGGCAAGTAAGGGTGGTGAAACATCTAATCGTGAACTCCTGGGTGGAGCATCCATTCGCTTTTGACGATTGTGATAAACTGATGATGATTCTGCAAGAGTAGATATAATAAGGAATGGTGGGACTACTGGCTATTAGTTTGCAGAACATCCTTATATCGTCATAACGCGCCCTCACATCATGCATGATAGGTATATTGTTGTATCGCCATGTTGTCGTGATTGAACTTCTGGTTCGTATGTTGTTAACAAACCCTGTACCTGGTGCTCTTCCTGCTGAGCATTATTCAATCGCAGCTACTGCTTGCGCTAGTAAAAGGGGGGAAGGTGGATTCGCACGAGAATCAATCAAGTGCATCATTAGAATATGAATTCAGGAACTCAATTGGGATCAGCACGACGCGTCGCACATTGGTCAAAACCAAGCATTTATGTATTCTTCAAACATGTATACAGCCTTCAGCTATCATCCGATTCACAATTTTTTTTAAATTTAAGATAACAGTTGTTGTCACGTTATCAGTCGAAAGAAACGCATTAAGGTTACTTAAGAGGTAAAAGACATTCATTTGAATCCGGGAACAGTGGATAGCGCAGAAAAGTTCAAGAAAGTATACAACTAGGGTTTTCATTTTCCCTGACCATTATTATTCAAAGACTAAAATTTTAATCCTGTAACATTTTCAATATAAACGTTTAATAAACGAACTAAAACAATTTTAAATTTATTCATTGGTTTCAACCAAAAAATAACCTATAATGATGAATTTCCAACCACATAGTCGAATTTTCAAACAAACTAGAACCTCATTCCTCAATTTGTTTCTGAAAGTTGTTTAAATAATTAATTATTCTTGTAAATTTACAAAACAGAATAGAAAAAATGTCATCAGGAAGACAATCTTAGTTGACCTCGTAAACAAATTGTGGCTATTCCATAAAAAAATAGCTAAACTCTGAATATGTCGATGAAAATCGTGTAAATGATTGATAATTATTGTAAATTTGCAAAGTAACATCGGAAAGACCTATTGAAAATACATTCTTTGTTGATTCTGTGAACAAATTGAGCCTTTTCGTTGAAAATGGCCAAAGGCTTAATTTGTCTATTGAAATTGTTTAAATAATGATTAATTCTTGGAAATTTGCGGAGCATCATTGAAAAAAGTAGCCGGAAAGATATTCTTATTTAATTCTGTAAAAGATTAAGCCTATTCGTCTAAAAGTATCCAAACTCTTAATTTTTCAATCAAAATTGTCAAAATAATTAACAATTATTGTATATTTGCAAAGTATGGTAGAAAAGAGTTATTGGAAATACATTCTTTCTTTATTCCCTCAACTAATTCTAAACGTTCATAATATTGTATTGTTAGTAATAATTAGAAGGATGTAATTGTCTTTGAAAATGTTAATGAGAGAAAAATAAAATAATGTTCATAATTTGTATTTTTTATTATTCTGCTAAAAAAATTACTTCCGAAAAAAGTGTGGCTACATAGTTTCAAAAAGAAACTTTAAGAAGTGAGCCAAAATATTAATTAAAATTGTAATTTTTTCTTCAGAAATAATTAGCCCAGGATGAAATTATGTTTTCAATTGCTTAAGATTTGAACAATAGTTTAAATATGAAAGAAGTGAGAGTCGTCATAAAAAAAGCACAGGATAAATTCATATTTTCAATAGTTTAAAATTACAATAGTAGTCACAGTTAGAATGATGTCATATTCTTTGAAAACGTAACTGACACAAACTTGTGTCGTTTGTCTAAAAATTTAATTCTTTTATTTTTAATTTTCGTTTTTCACGATTAAAACAAAAACTACGCATCCTATCATGAAGCTATTGAAATCTACAAATAAATACAATAAATTACAACTAAAATTACAGATAAATTACAACTTTTTTCTATTATTGACACGAATTTTGTCCTTTTTTGTATTTTTTTGTACATTGTTGTATATTATTGTAGTTTCAATTTTCTACGTAAATTTAAAACGACAAGAATCTATAGGAGTTTACAGCATTTGCAGCCAGAAAGTTGTTCTTTTTCGACCTAGGATGACAAATATTTATAATATTGCAATGAGCTTTAAAAAGTGTTAATTCAAACGCTCAGTAATTTTCGCGTATAAAATGAAAGCTTTAAAAACTTTTTAATTGAAAATTTTCAAATTAAAAGCCGTTAAACTGCGAAATTTCAATTTTAAACTTTTACACATTGCACAGTTAAAATATTTAAACAAAAAAATAGAAATCCACGCTATGATTTTCAATGCTATGAATTGAAGAATGAATACAAAAATTTGTAAATTTGTGGAATTAAGTCATTTTAGGCCATTTCAAGCATTTCATCCATTAAAATTTGTTTAAAAATAATTTTAAATATTTTCTCAAAAATTTATTTCATCTTATTAAATATTCTTTTTAAATTAATTTGTAAAAATCCCAGTTGTTTTACCATAACTGGGGGGGGGGGTCAAGTTTCACACAAATCTAATACCTTCTCTGATTAGAATGTGAAGAAAATTATTTTTAGGAAAACTACTGAATATATTTTAAACTTACTCAATTATTTTCCAAATTAATAACTTTTCAATTGTTATTCATTATTCAGAAATTTTGAAAAATCTTTTAATTCGAAATCTTCAAAAATCTAAATTAAGTTTTTTTTTCTTCTAAATATTTTCCAGTTTTAAATGAAGTTTGGATCTTCTAAAAACTTGTAAATATCTCTTAAACTGACTTCATTTTTTCCAAATTGATGATCCTTCAATTGTTATTTATGCATGAAAATTCGATAATTTCACTTAAATATTGAAAATTTGTTAAATAAAACAATTGAAATTGTAACGCACAAAGTTTTAATTTAACACTGTGAAATATTAATGATTCAAGGCTTTCTATTTCAAATAATTTAGTTTAAAATTGTTTAGTTTTTGATGTTTGATTTATAATTGCTGATTTTGAATATAAAGTAAAATATTGCTATAAATTCAAAAAAAAAATAAGATTCAAATTATTTTAAAATTAAAAGTAGTTTCTAAAGTTTTAATCGGACATTTACATTTGTTTAACTACTGAGGCATTCAAATTGAAAAATTGAATTGTCCTGTAAAGTCAATTTTCGTTCAATTTTCAATAATCGAGCTACAGTTCAATGTGATTTATTATAATAGCAAAAGTTCTTGGTAAAAGTGTAATATTGTTTTTCAATTGTAGTTTCTTGTAGAAACTTATATATTACTTATCCTAGAAAAATTGACAGGAAGTTACAACTCGAATCGTTGATGCAGATTCTAAAAGTATTGTTTGTAAAAATTTATATTTTTGCTTGAATTTGTACATTTTTACAATAGACCAGCAGGATATACAGCATTTTTTTAAATATAGTTTCCCAACATTTCAACTTTTGTAAAATCTTGTATTTGTTTGTAAAGATTTATAATTTTCTACAATAATTTACGTAAAAATAAAAGTGTTTTTATGCCGTCAAACATCGAAGTTGAAAAATGTAAAATGCTGTAGTTTTCTTTAATACCTTGTAGATTTTTACTGAAAAAACCAGTTCTCGTCAGATCACTGAAGTTAAGCAGCGTTGGGCGCGGTTAGTACTTGGATGGGTGACCATTCGAGAATACTGCGTGCTGTTGGCACATAGTGGGTGTGGTGAGCCCACACTTGTAGTAGTTATTTACTACAAGAAACTATTCACCTAGAAACAATACCCGAATCGGGTAGTGTCACGCCTACTCTGAAAGAGAAATGGCTTAATGGTATACTACTACGTAATTTATTGAGTGAGTCAAAACATTGCATAATTCATCTGTCGAATTTCAATTTGACCGCTTCACACTCGATTTTATCTCAAGTGCGAACTTTTCTACATTAAGTTCAACTCTATTATATAGAATGTATATTTTATTAATTTTTGTACCTCGGTCTGGTACTGCTTATTATTCAGATATTGCGAAATAATGCACAAATTTTATTTTTCATGATTACTTTAATATATGTTCCTTATTTTGCACTAATTTTCATTTTCAGCTACCCTGAAAAATGTATCATACCAATAAATTGATATTATTACAATTGATAATATGCACTGATATTGAAATAGATGCATCTTTATTGTCTCGTTTTCATGATTAAAGAAAATGCGTATTCCATGAAAAAAAAACAATTGTGTTATTAAACATTTTATTGCACCTTGTGTCATTTTTTCAAAAACTCAAGTTGTTTATTTTCGCTTTTATCTTTTACGATCTGAACACAAAATACGCATCCTGTAAGAAAGAATTCATAACAAATTTTTTGATCTTTTAAATGTGAACAACTTTTGTTTACTAATTTTTTTTGTACCTCGTGTTGTTTTTTCCAAAATTTAATTTTGTAATGGTAAATATTATTTTTTACGATTAATACAAAAAATACGCGTTCTATCAAAAGATGATTTTTGACAAATTTGTAGATTCTTTTTGAGTGCAAAATTTTTGTCGAATCACACTTTTTCGTATCGTGCATAGTTTGACCGGAAAATGGAATTTTTGATTTTTTTTTCAGGTTCAAACCAGTATCGTTGATCGAAATATGCTGGTTAACGAACTGGATGTTTCTATTTATTTCCTAAAAACGTGTGCCAAGGCACAACCTAATCCGATTAGTCTTTCAAAAATTATTCGGTACACATACGACAACCACCACAACTAGTGATGCATGTCGATCATAAATTTTTTTTTTAAATCTCGTCAGATTAAATTAAAACCTTGAACACCATACTCATCAAATCGAGACAAACGATCACTCAGTCGAGATGATCGTATCGTCTGGATCGACTTTTTTCATTGCAAATTCTTGATCTCCATTAAATTTCAGTTCCATCTATCTATGTTTTAAGCAAATCTCGATTTTGTCCAAAAATGATTGACATGCATCACTAGCCACAACAAAAATGAGGACAGACTGACAGACTGACAGATACCATCGTGAAACCTGTTTTTTCGAATTCAGGGAGTCACGAAACGTGGAAATTTACAGAAATCCACGAAAGTCAGTTTTCACGTAAAACTTATGCCTTGTCATTATGATGAGAACGTAAAAAATCGAAAATATTACCGCTAAAATTCATTAAGTGTTTCATTAGTTCAAAACATCATGCATACAGTCTCAGTATGTGTATAATGTAAGTTATTTTTCAATGTGAGCTCACCTAGTCATAGAATTTTATGCTAGCGTAAACAAGTTTTTTTTATAAGAAACGCATTATCTTGCCCTTCACCATCAGTTTCATTCCATGGTGACACAGTTTCTATTAAAAATGAGAGCAATATTCAATGTCAGTTTCCTAATACTTTGTGCGGTGTTTTCGCAAGAAACGGTGGTTGCATTTGATGATAATTCAGGTAAGCGAAATAATATTTGTCTTTTTCGAAAAATATGTCAATTTTCACTTGCGCTACTTAAAATTGTACCCATCCGTGCGTCAAGAAACTCTGAACAGTACCTCCCAAATGCCACGTGTTCAGAAAAGGTAACATATGGCCAACCACTTCTGATCCAAATTAAACAAAATGATTTTACAATCATAGGATTTAGGATCCTGTGATAAATATAAGCCAAACAAAGAAAAGATGATACAAATTTCTGGTTCTTGGGAGGTTCTGACATGACACGTGTCACGTATATACTACGATACGTATAGAATTCCATATGGATTTCTGTATAGGTTCCCACACATGTTCCTATACGGGATCCCACATAGATTCCTATACTATTTTGTGTCCCAATTTGGCCATTCAACTTTATATAGGAATCCATGTGGATTCCCACACAGATCCACATATCACTGTTAAAAATTTCTGCTGGAAACTTCCAATAAATGTATTGGAATTTTACAATGCATGTCCAGTAGCCAGTAACACTTCTGTATCATATTGGCGGCTGGATATCTCGACACCTGTTGAACCGAAAAATAAAAAAAATAAAAAATAAAAAATTATTTTTCAGGACATTCATGGAATTCACGGAATTAATTGGATTCTCAAAATTCATGGAATTCAAGGAATTCATGGAATTCACGGAATTCACGGAATTTACGGAATGCAAGAAATTCATTGAATTCACGGAATTCATGAAATTTAAGGATTTCATGGAATTCATGGAATTCAAGCAATTCAAGGAATTAATGGAATTCAAGGAATTCACGGAATTAGTGGAATTCATAAAATTCATAGATTTAAAGGAATTAAAAGATTTCACGGAATTCGTGAAATTAATTGAATTCATGAAATTCATGGAATCGAAGGAATCAAAATATTTTACGGAATTGGCGGAATTCATAGAATTCGTGGAATTCGCGGAATTAACGGAATTAAATGAATTGATGAAATTCGCGGAATTCACGGAATTCGAGGCTTTCACGGAATTCAAGGATTTCATGGAATTCACGGAATTAATGGAATTCATGGAATTCAATGAATTGATGGAATTCACGGAATTCACGAAATTTAAGAAATTCACGGAATTTACGGAATTCACGAAATCTAAGGAATTCACGAAATTCAAGGAAATCACAAAATTCACTGAATTCAAGGATTTCAAGGAATTGCAGGAAATCACGGAATTCGCGGAATTCACGGAATTCAAGGAATTCGAGGATTTTAGGGAATTCAAGGATTTCATGGGATTCAAGGAATTCACGGAATTCCGTAAATTCAGTGAATTTAATGAATTCATGGAATTCAAGCAATTCAAGGAATTAATGGAATTCACGGAATTAATGGAATTCATGAAATTCATAGATTTGAAGGAATTAAAAGATTTCACGGAATCAGCGGAATTCATAGAATTCAAGAAATTCACGAAATTTATGGAATTCACGAAATCTAAGGAAATCACGAAATTCACTGAATTCAAGGATTTCAAGGAATTGCAGAAAATCACGGAATTCGCGGAATTCACGGAATTCACGGATTTCATGGAATTCACGGAATTAATGGAATTCAATGAATTGATGGAATTCACGGAATTTACGGAATTCACGAAATTTAAGAAATTCACGGAATTTACGGAATTCACGAAATCTAAGGAATTCACGAAATTCAAGGAAATCACAAAATTCACTGAATTCAAGGATTTCAAGGATTTCAAGGAATTGCAGGAAATCACGGAATTCGCGGAATT
>CAKNYM010049996.1:1203-39495 GCA_932195095.1 Andricus curvator | reverse complement strand
GAGGATTTTAGGGAATTCAAGGATTTCATGGGATTCAAGGAATTCACAGAATTCCGTAAATTCAGTGAATTTAATGAATTCATGGAATTCAAGCAATTCAAGGAATTAATGGAATTCGCGGAATTCATGAAATTCATAGATTTGAAGGAATTAAAAGATTTCACGGAATCAGCGGAATTCATAGAATTCAAGAAATTCACGGAATTTATGGAATTCACGAAATCTAAGGAATTCACGAAATTCAAGGAAATCACGAAATTCACTGAATTCAAGGATTTCAAGGAATTGCAGGAAATCACGGAATTCGCGGAATTCACGGAATTCACGGAATTCAAGGAATTCGAGGATTTTAGGGAATTCAAGGATTTCATGGGATTCAAAGAATTCAAGGAATTCACGGAATTCCGTAAATTCAGTGAATTTCATGAATTCAGTGAATTCCGCGAATTCCATGAATTTCATTAATTCAGTCAATTTCGTGAATTCCTTCAATTCCGTGAATTAATTGGATGCCACGAATTTCTTGAACACCTTGAATTCCATGTATGTATGTATACCATTAAGCCATTTCCCTTTTAGGGTAGGCGTGACACTACCCGATTCGGGTAGTGTTTCTAGGTGGATAGTACTTGTAGTTATAAATAACTACAAGTGATTTTTTTCTTTTTTTTTCGGACAATTCTTTCTTCGGACATTCGTCCCTATCTTGCGTTGTTATTTTTGATCGATAAAACAAAATATTCTACAAGTCTTCTTTTAGACGTTTTACGTATCTCACATCTTTCAGCGTAATATGGGAATTTTCGATTTTTGCATATCAATTGAATTCCATAAATTCCGTCAATTCCTTGAATTCCATATACTTGGTGAATTCCGTAAATTCCTTCTATACCATTAAGCTATTTCCCTTTCGGCGAGCCTCTAGGGGTAAGCGTGACACTACCCGATTCGGGTAGTGTTTCTAGGTGGATAGTTTCTTGTAGTAAATAACTACAAGTGTGGGCTCACCACACCCACGGCCGCCAACAGCAACGCAGTAGTATCAGACGGTCACCCATCCAAGTACTAACCGCGCCCAACACTGCTTAACTTCAGTGATCTAACGGGAACTGGTGTTTCCAGCGTGGTATGGCCGTTGCCATATATTTAATTAATTAATTATTAATTCACGGAATTCATGAAATTTAATAAAAAAAAAAAAAAAAAAAAAAAAAAAAAAACGTTAAACTTCCTTGAATTCAATTAATTCCGCGAATACATTCAATTTCGAGAATTCATTGAATTCCATGAATTCTATGAATTCCGTGAGTTCCGTGAATTCCGTGAATTTCCTAAATTCCATGAATACCATGAATTCCGTGAATACCATGAATTCCATGAATTCCGTGAATTCCAGAAATTCCGTGAATTCAATGAATTCTATGAATTCCGTCAATTCCATACCATTATATACCATTAAGCCATTTCCCTTTCAGGGTAGGCGTGACACTAACCGATTCGGGTAGTGTTTCTAGGTGGATAGTTTTCTTTTAGTTATAAATAACTACAAGTTTGGGCTCACCACACACATAATATGCCAACAGCACACAGTATTCTCTAATGGTCACCCATCCAAGTACTAACCGCGCCCAACGCTGCTTAACTTCAGTGATCTGACGAGAACTGGTTTTTTCAGCGTGACATGGCCGTTGAATGAATGAATGAAAATGAATCCGTGAATTCCATGAATTATATGAATTCCATGAATTTCCTGAATTACATGAATTTCGGGAATTCAGTGAATTCCTTGTGCACAATTTTCGACTTATAAACGCTACAATACATGTATTGGAATGCTCGACGGTGACTTCACGATTTACAGCACTTACAATACATGTATTGCAATTTCGTCATTCCAATATCGAGTTTGCAATTTTACCTTACGCTTGTATTGTAGAAGTGTTGGAGAATTCCAAACATTTTTAACAGTGTGGGCAAATTCCACGTCTCCAGAAAAGTTAACATATGGCCAACCACTTCTAATCCGAATTAAACGTAATCGTTTTACATGGATATGATTTAGGACCTCGCGATAAATATGAGCTAAAAAGAAAAGATTTCATAAATTTTTGGTATTCGGGAGGTTCTGATATGATATCTGTCGCGTATTTACTACTGCAAATTACCACATGGAGCTTAATATAGGTACTTGTATGAAGACCCAGATGGGAATCCTTATGAGAATCCGCATGGATTCCTATGTAAAATCGTACTAAAAAATTGGGTCACGAGAGGGGATAGGAACCTATGCTGGAAAACTACTGCAGTTTTCTATAAAAGCTACTCTTGGGTTGTAGTCTTCATTATCTTTCAAAGTTGTTTAGTATAAAAATAATATTTTTAAAACAGATTCATTAAGAAGAAATTAGAATCCTATGTGGTATTCCATGTAGGAATAATTCCTAGGTTTTCACACGCACGCAGCGCTATAGGATTCCATATGGGTTTTTGTATAGGTCCCCATTTGGGTTCCTATAATAAAGCCCTATGTGGGGATTTTTAGTTGGCAAATTCCAGTTTCCAGTTTTGAATGGCCATGTCTAGTTTTTAATTAGCCATATATGGTACACATTCTCATCGTGACACTGGTGCTACGCGCTTGATTGTTGACAGAGATTTTTAAATGTATATTTATTTTCTAAATTACCTTACAATAAAAAGCTACAGTTCTTTCTTCGGATATTCGTCCTAATCTCGCGTTGTTATTTTTGATAGATAAAACAAAATATTCTAAAAATCTTCTTTCAGACATTTTACGTATCTCGCATCTTTCAGCGTAATATGGGAATTTTCGATTTTTGCATATCAATTTCGATAAATAAATTGAAAACGAGGAGTTCTGTTAAAAAATGGTTCAAAGAAATGTTGTAGGAATTCTTAAACGCTGAAATTCCTCCAAAATCATTTCCTCATATTTTGCGTTTTTCAGCTCAAAATTTGAGTTTTCAATTTTTTTCATAACATTTTCAATAAATAAAACCAAAACGACAAGTACTATTCAAAAATTGTGCAAATTATTTTTGTAGGACTTTTTAAAAGCAGCAATTCCTTGTTGAAACTTTTTTCCGTGTCTTACATCGTTTGGCTCAAAATTCGAATTTTCTATTTTTTATAGTATTTGGATAAATAAAACCGAAGTGACAAGTCCTATGAAAAATAGTTTTAAAAAAACTCATAAGACTATTCAAACGCTATATTTAGCGTCGTTCAGCTCAAAATTTGAATTTTCGATTTTTTTCATAGTATTTTTGAAAAATAAAACGAAAACGTCAAGTCTTATTAAAAAATGACGCACAAACAAGTCCTTTCAAAAAATGGTCAAAAAAAAAATTGTAGATGTTTTAAAGATCTTTAATTCGTCCTGAATACTCTTTCACGTATCCGTCCTCTTTTGGCGTTAAAATGGAATATTCGATTTTTGGATAGCGTTTTCGATGGATAAAACCGTCAAAAGATATCGTGTTTACGGACGGACGGATAGACAGACAGACAGAGCGAAGCCAAAACTTAATTTTCGGCTTCAGAGGATCTCAAAACGAAGAGATTCGTCGAAAAACTGTGGTGTGAAATTTTGAAAATTCGAATACTTTCTTAATCATAAATGATGAGGATGTAAGAAAAAAGGCATTCAGCCCAAGCCTGAGCTTCCTAAAAAAGTTACGTTATGTGGGATTGCCATATGCTATAACTTTTGTTCTTTTGAGTTAGGAAAATTCCCTGAAATCCATCGGCTTCCAAATATTGCTAAAAATTAAAAAAAATTCTGAAGAATCTGAAGAATGCAGATAATTTCAGGAATTCAGGAAATTCAGAGAATTTAGACTTCCGAGGAATCCGGGAATTCATAGAATTCCGAAAATTTAGGTAATTCCGCGAATTCAAGTAATTTTGAGAATACGAGAAATTCAAAGAATTCATGAAATTCCGAGAATTGAGAGATTTCCGGGAATTCCGAGTATTCAGGTAAGTCAGGGAATTCTGAGAATTCAGGGAATTCTGAGGATTTATGGAATTCTGAGAATTCCGAGAATGCAAGGCATTTGGAGAATTCAGGAAATTCCAAGGATTCAAATATTTCAGGGTATTCCGAGAAGTCAGGGAATTCAGAGAATTCAGGGAATTGAGAGAATTCAGGGAATTCAGAGTATTCAGGGAATTCAGAGTATTCAGGGAATTCAGGAAATTCAGCAATGGATTCTGACAATGGATTCTACCCTGCCGATATCTTTTATACCCTCCTTTCTACGCGTACTTCCCAACCTGTTCTGTCCTTTCATCGTGTGACGCAATGTTGCATACTGTTTTCTCACCGGTTACTTCCATGGACATATGAATAGAAGCAGAATAGCCGCATGCTTCCTAAAGGTGTTCGCACAATAAAATTCCTTGCAGTGCGCTGGAGACGTCTCACGGACGTGACTTCCGCGCACAAACTCATAACGCCAACCAATCGCGTGCAACCTGTCGTGCTGCTGCCTTCCGAGCGGTGACGCACGCAAGTACCTCGCTACTTAAACTAGTTCGCAACGCACTTCAGTAAGTGCTGCCACGGACCGTAGCAGCACGGCAGGTTGCACGCGATTGGTTGGCGTTATGTGTTCGTGCGCGGACGGCACGTTCGTGAGACTTTACCAACCACTGCAACGGATTTTCTTGTGCGAACGTACCGAAAAAATATGGCCAATTGTACCGAAATTTCGTTACGAATAGCTACAGCTTATTTTAAAACTAGAATTGTAAAACTGAAAAGCTTTTTATACCTAAATCCTGTTAAGTTCAATTATTTAAATTTAAAATCTTTTTAAATAAATATTAATCGGTCTATTCTTATGTATACATCCAAATTCAACACTTTCACATGCAAATTAAACATTTTAAAAATAAAATAATTTAAATTGCAATATTCAAAGTTGAACTGTAGCACTCTGAAATTTTTAGCGATTCAAGGTTGTCTGTTTCAAAAAATTTAGTTTCAAATTGTTTATTGTTGAATGTATGATTTATAACTGCTAATTTTTAATTAACAGATGAATATTGCTAAATATTAAAGAGGTTTTTTTTTATTATTTAAAAATTTCAAATTTAAAGTGTTATAAATGGAATATTTTAGATTAGAAAAATTTGAATAGGTTTTGAAATTGAAAAAAGCGTTTAATTATGAATCTATTAATTAGCAATTAGTTAAAAATTGGAAATAGTTTATAAAGAATTGAAAAAGTTCATTTTTCAACATTAAAATCTGTGAGCTGTTTAATTTTGAACAGATTCAGAATCGTCTTATAAAATCAGTTATTGTTACACTTTTTTCACTCGAACAACTGTTCAGGTTTAAAAATCATTTATTCATTCATTTTCACAGTTGATCAACCTAAAACTTTTTTACCACCAAATTTAAAATTCAAACGCTTTTGAGTTTGAATTGTTCAAGTTTTCAAAACTGTATAGATTTTTCTTCAAAATATTTGTAAAATTCCTAGCAGAAAATAAAATCACTGTCATTTCTTTGCTTTTCCCATTCACAAAAAACACCCGGTCATTTCTCGGTTTCCCGGGCCAGCGGGGCCACTCTCAGTAACCATCACTCACCACTCTCTCTGATATTCTCTGAATTCTCTCAAATATTATAAGTTCTCTGAAATATTTGAATATTTCGAATACCTCTAAATTATCTACATTCTCTGCATTCTCTGGATTATTTTGAATTTTTATGAAATCTCTGAATTATTTTTAATGTTTCTGATCTCTCTAAACTGTTTCAAATTTTTTGAATTCTTACGAGACCACTGAATTCTTTGAAGGCTTTGTAAGTTTTTTGAAATCATTAAAATAGACTCTGAATTAGTTTGAACTCCTTTATAGCCTTTAAATTTTCTGAATCTTTCTACACTTCTCTGAAACAATTGGATTATCATCAATTCTTTGATTTTTTTATTCAATTGTAATTAGTGAATTGATTATACCTCACTGGTACACGCATGTACGAAAAATTTCGAACTTGTTTTTCCTGGGGTACAATTTTAACTATGAGCAAACCTCTAAAGAATAATTTTCAAACAACATCCTCCACGATAGGTTTTATTTTACTTTAAACAGTATATAAAATAATACAAACAATTTTTAAAATATAATGACAAATCAGAAAAATCAAATTTTGCATTTGAAATGGTAATTTTTCGAACTGGAAAAGAGAAGGGAAAAGTTCTGTCGCACCCTATCCCATTCCCAGCTTTATGATTTTTTTACAAAAATTGTCAGAATTATTTTATTTGAAAATTTTTGTTCAAAAGGTATTTTCTATTCTTGCATCAACTTTGAATTATCTCGATGAAAACATTTTTTTCTGTTTGGAACAGATATTTCAAATATTATAAATAAGCATAACTTCCTTACTCTTCAATAAAATGTATCGGTACTATATCTCAATCGATTCGTCTCGAATCGACACAACTTTTCTATTCTTGCATCAACTTTAAATCATGAGAATGAGAAAATTTTTACTATAAAAATCGATTTAAAAAATATATAAATTACCATAACTCCCCTACTCTTTAATAAAATGTGTTAATATTATAGGTGAATTGATTCGTCTCAAACTAAGAAATCTTTTATATTTTTGCATCAACTTTGAATTATGTTAATGAAAAAAGTATAACTATGAAAACCGATTTTTAAAATATTGTAAAGTGCTGAAAAAAATGCAATAAATATTTTTAGAAATCCTTTGGTCAGTTTCAAGATATTAGTGGTGAAAATAAGGCCTTCAAATTTTCTCAATTTATCTGCCACAGTTTTCAAATGATCGTGTTCACAAAAAAGTGTGCCATCCACACATCCACACACATTCAAACAATTGATTAGAACTTTGTATTAGATATTTTTAAATAGAGCGAAGTTTAATTAAATAAATTTAAAAATGTTCGAAAATGTTACAATTGCAAAGCTTCCTCTATGAGGAAGCAAAATTAATAAAATAACTCGATGGTGTAACATTTTCTACTCTCTTCAAACAATAAGAAGACCCTATTATGAAATAGTAAACGCGACCGAGCCTGTTTCCATTTTCAAAATATTGCCTCCTGATTGTTTGCACAGAGTTAAAAAAAATTATTTTTTTAAATTACAATGGTTTACTAGGCTGTAAATTAATTATGCATATTTAGCATCCTCACGCGCTACGTTTCAACAGAATTCTGTTTTTGATTTTCAGAATTTTTTACAGTTACACTTTTTTCTAGTTTTCCAGAGAAAATTGCAATTATCCAAGATAGCATGGATTCATAAAAAACCATATTACCTAAAAGGGTGTCAAGAAATAATGGCTCGTCGTACGAAAAAATATCACGAAAGTAAAATTTTTATCTTTTGTCGAAGTTTAATAAAAAAAATTCAAACACATTTATTATGCTCACGGAGGTTTTTTATTTACAACAATTTTTATAAAAATAAAGCAAAATAGTTTATGAACTGTTTGGCAACAGTTTTGGAAAAAATTGTGACACTGGTTGGCCTGAAAGATTTAATATCAATAAATGAAAAGTCTACTTTCTTTACCTGTTAAACAAAAGTTACTCAAAAGTTACTACAAAAGTTATCTCAGGAACTTCTTAGTGCATACAGAAGTATTAGCGGCGACTGGACGAAAATCCAAAACATGTATATTAAATTTAACAACATATTAGTTAAATTAATCTCAAAAAGTATTAAAATAAAACAAATTACGCTCATAACCATTAATATAATATGTATCTATTTCGGTAAAATGGATATGCATTTATCTTAGTGAAATATTTGTTTAATTGGAACAAATGTTTGTTTCCTCATTTCGTTAAAATGAATGCTTATTAAGTATGAATAATTTAGTTTAACCAATCAAATTAAACATATCCTTTCACGAAAGAAATAAATAATTATGTAAACAAAATGTTTTATTCGTCTGAATAAATGCTTCATTGGTATAAATGCATTAACTCTTTGTATTAAATTAATATATTTTCAACTTAATTAATATTCTTTGCAATGAAATGATTATTTCTTTAGAAGAAACCTAAAGAGTTGATTCCAGTATGGATGAATTAATTTATCCAAATTCGCCCTGATCAATTCAAAGAATCGAACTCATTGAATAAAATAAATATTTCTCTGAAGGACTAACCAGATTTCAACAAATCTAGACCTTTTGAGTCGAAGAAATCATTTCCTCTTATTACGAAATATTGATTACTCATTATTTAAAAGAATGCTAAATTTTCAACAAAAAGGTGCACTTTCAACCAAGAAAGAAGACTTTTGTACCATTTTTAAGCGTGTCGCAAGGAAGCTAATCGCAGACCATTCCACGCAATGTATCACCGAGCTTAAAATTTGGTACCCTGGCGAGGGCAACTAATTTTTCATTTTATTTTCGCTACATTTTACTCTTTCGCACTGAGCGAATAATTCCCGTGTAGTTCGGGTTCACACCCCAATAGTTCGGGTGCTTTCTCTTTTTTTCTGTTTCACACGAAGGTTTGGCGAGCTTGCACTACTGAGACGTGCGATCACCCCAACCATTCGGGTGCTCACCTGAAACAGCAGCGGCCGAAGTGGTGGGGCGCCCGCCCTAATAGTTGGGGAGCTTGCACGAATGATTCGGGAGATTCGAGTTGTCAACCGCGTTGGATGTTGCGCGTTCGACGTTTGCGCATGTTCTCTAATGGCCGCAGCTGATGAACATCAGGCTCTGCCCGAATGTCACTGTTTCTAGTTTATGTCGATTTTATTGCTCATGTGCGAGATGTCACTGGAATAAAGTGTAACTAGTTATCTGGTTTTTCTTTGGATAATCCTTAACGAAGGTAAGAGAAATATAAAACATTATTCTTTGCTTGCACATGAGTCGAATAATCAAATCATTAGCGAACATGCGCAAACGTCGAACGCGCAACATCCAAAGCGGTAGACGACTCGAATCTCCCGAATCATTCGTGCAAGCTCCCCAACTATTCGGGCGGGCGCTCCACCACTTCGGCCGCTGCTGTTTCAGGTGAGCACCCGAATGGTTGGGGTGATCGCACGTCTCAGTAGTGCACGCGCGCCAATCCTTCGTGTGAAACAGAAAAAAAGAGAAAGCACCCGAACTATTGGGGTGTGAACCCGAACTACACGGGAATTCTTCGCTCAGTGCGTTCAAAATAAAAAAATTTTAAAAAATTCAACTACAAAGAATGCAAAAATAAAACGAGAAAATACAAAAATAATAAAAACATGTACTTTAAAGACTAAACTCAAGCTCCCCGTGGTGGAGTGCGTAAGTAGACAATACCGAAACTAACGGAATTTTGTCAAAAGATACTTGTTGGAACATTATCCCATTTCTTTCCAGAAGTAATGGATCAAGGCGATCAATTTGTAGAACATAAAAGCCGTATTTTTTTCTAGGACTACAACTTTTAATGAGGATATCTCCACTCAAACTAATATTTATCGATATAAAGTGAAAAAAATAGCCGCTTTTTCAGTATTTGACGTTGAAAGTTGGAATTGTAGGTATTTTCACTGTCATTTTCGTAATCAGAGAGTCAAAACACATGGGAATACGCAGTTTCAAATCAATCGGACGGAAGTACTTTTGGAAACTGCCTCCAAAAGATTTAAATTCAAATAGAAAACCATCGAATTTAACCAAAAAATACGAACTTTCAAAAAAATAGTTAAAACCATAAGCAAAAAGGAATTATTTTTAACCAAACACTTGCATTTTCAACCAAGAAACATAAGAATTCTTTGAAAATACAGTGAAGCCCGGAGATCGTGCCGATTTTAGGGCTGTCGGTTGGCCTATCCCCTGGGAGTTAGGTCCACTTCAAACGTAAATAGTGCAATTGTACGATTTCTTCAATACGTCATGATTTTTCTTTTGAAATATCCAATTATGTGGAAAACTCCAAACTTAACCTTAAATTCCAAAAACCTTTCTAGCTTTCCCTAATACTTGATGTTTTTTTAGATGACCAATGCCGTGTAATAACACGTACAGAACCTTAAATTCTGAAAACTTATTCAAATTAATGAATTCGAAGTAATGATAGGAAATTTAAATATTATTATTTAAATAAAGTATTCAGTGGTCTTGTCAGAACTCAACAAATTCAGCACAGTTTAAACAGTTCAGAAAAACTCAAAGAATTACAAGGAATTCAAAAAATTAAGAAGAGTTCAGCGAATCAAAAGAATTCTTCGAATTCAAAAGGCTTAACAGGATTCAAGAGAATTCTGCGAATCCAAAGGAATGAAGAGAATTGAAAAGAATTCAGAGAATTCAAAAGAACACTGACAATTCAATAAAATTTAGATGCTGGGGATTCAAAAGAATTCAGAGAATTAAAAATATTTCTGAGAATTCAAAAGTATTCGTGGAATAAAAAAGACTTGGAGAAATTCAAAATAATTAATGGTGTCTTCTTTGCTTGAAACTGTACCCAAATTTTCGACTAATTTTTCCTACCTGTTAGGTAATCGATATCTCATTTCACACAACTGCCAGGTAATCTATATTATCTAGTTGTATTATTTTGCACTGAATCGCGAATCAGATTATAATTAATTTTCAATAATAATTCAAAATTTTAAATCAAATAGAACCCTATTTCATTTTGCATGACTGAAAGTGAAATTTCAATAATATGCTCTTATGTCCTCGGTTTATCGAACCCAGCTATGTAAAATTTAACAAATGCTTCTATAATTCTATATCAAAATTATATACTTGAAAATTGTCATTCTCATGTCTTCGATTGCAAAATGCTGTTAACAAAAAATAGTGCTTTCAACAATCATTAAGATTTGAAAAGTTTTCACAGAAATGTTTTTTGTTCATCCTGTAAAATTTCATTTTTGTTACTCATCCAGTTGTCATTATCAATTCTTCAATTGCAAAACGTTTTTAACAAAAATATTACTCCTCACATTCATTAAGAAAGTAATTGATTTCAGAAAATACCAACTTTTCATAATGTGGTGGGAAAAAGTAAAAAAATGGAGATTGTTTGAAAAAATGAAAAGTAAGAATAATTTTCGTCCTAACATTCATTAAGTGTGTCATTAATTTTGAAGCATCATTTTGGTAATCTCAGTCTGTGTCTAGACGTTGAATGTCATACTAGCGCAAACTAGGTTTCTTTAAAAAAGTCGAATTATCCTGCCCTTGCCATCAGTTTCACTCTACGATGACACAGTTTCTTCTAAGAATGAGAACAATATTCAGTGTTGGTTTCCTAATACTTTGTGCGGTTATCGAAAAAAAATCAATTTTCATCTGTGCAACTGAAAATTTGATCCACCCGTGCGTCAAAAATCTCTGAACAGTACCTCTTAAATGCCACGTCTTCAGAAAAGGTAACATATGGCCAACCACTTCTAATTCGATTTGAACTAAATCGTTTCAGAGATATATAATTTAGGATACCGCGATAAATATAAGCGAACAAAATAGAATAAAAAAATGTTTGTTCTCTATAAACGGTCTCTTGTAGTTATGTCAAGACCCTAGAATCATAAGCTGATATCTACTGCCACGTTTCCAAATTACAATCATGTAAATAAAAAAATATGGCAATCAGTTCAAGCCTAAGCTTCCGGATAAAGTCACGTTACCTGGGATTGCCATATGCTATTGTTATTTTTCCGGGCTAGGAAAATTTCCTGAAATCCATGGAAATTCAAATATTTCAAAGAATTAAAAAGAATCCAGAAGAAAGAAAGAATACAGATAATTATGGAAATTTAGTACAAATTTTATTTATTATGATTATTGTAATATTTGTTCCTTATTTTGCATTACATTTTATTCTCAGCTACCCTGAAAATGTATCATTTCAATCAATTTATATTATTATAGTTCATAATATGCATTGGTATTGAAGCATACGTATTTTCTTCTTCTTGTTTTTATCATTAAAAAAAGTGCGCATTCCTATGAAAAAAAACTATTTTGTTATTGCCACGTCCCGAGAAAAAGGTATTACTTCTCATTTGTTTCGTCTGTCGTGTGGTTTTTCCAAAAAATTTTATTTTTTCAAAATTTTAATGCTAGTTTTTCCGTTTAAAACAAAAACTACGCGCCAATAAAGAAATTATTCATGAAAAATTTGCAGAAATTTTTTTGGTGAGCATCTTTTGTCTACTATTTTTTTCAGAGATTGTGTCGTTCGTCCAAACAATTAATTCTTGTATTTTTTATTTTATTTTTCGCAATTAAATCAAAAACCGCGCGTCCTACCAAAAAGTGATTGCTAAAAAATGTGTAGCTCTTTTTTGAGTTAATAATTTTTGTCTATGCATCCTTTTTCGTATCTTGTATAGTTAGACCGCAACGTGGAATGTTTGATTTATCATTATTTTGTGTGGGATTAAAAATTTGATTTTCAATTTTTCAAGAGAATTCAAGACGCTGTTATAACAGTATTGTAACGTGATCAAAAAGCAACGTTTTTCTCCACTTCACTTTTTTTCATATCGTGTGTCGTTTGGCTCATTATTTTCATTTTCGTTTGTTTTTTAGAATTTTGTAAATGCTATTACTCTAGTAATACGTTTTTTATAAAAAGGTCATGAGGGTGAATTATTTACATTTTTGTGTACTACGAATGGCCCTACATAGAATTTTTGAATAAAAAAAAAGTGTTCTAAAAAATTTTGAAAATGCAACAACTTTTTGAATTTGTATGCAAAAAGGCTTTCTGAAAAACTTGACCTTCATTTCAGGACATTTAAGGAGTATACCAAAGCCCAATTCAGTCTGTCAATTATTTCGAAAGTTATCGTGCTGACAGACTCAAAATCTACAGACACAAATTTCACACAAATCTCATATGGTCTCTGATGAGAATGTAAACAACAAACATTTATACCAAATTTTGGCTTCAAGTCGCAGCGTCGTAAACTACGTCTGAAACCGTGACAAAACGTCGTCGTAACCCATGCGGAAACTACTTCGTATATATTACGTCGTTTACTATTAGTGATGCATGTCGATCATTTAAAATGTTTTTAAAAATCTCGTCAGATTAAATTAAAACCTTGAACACCATACTCATCACATCGAGACAAACGATCACTCAGTCGAGATGATCGTCTCGTCTCGATCGACTTTTTTCATTGCAAATTCTTGATCTCCCTTACAGTTCAGTTCCATCTCGCTTCTGACGTAGTATCCTATGCAGGTTACGACGTTCAAATTTTTTAAAAGACTACCCTTTGAATGATACTAATAAATTACATCGCTTGTATCATTCTTGCAGAATCATCATGACTTCCTCACAATCGTCAAAAGCGAATGAATGCTTCACCCGGAAGTTCACCATTACATGATTTGCCACACTTGCTTGTACATAATCTACGTCAAGTGGATATGAATGAGCCCACCAGAGTAAGGATAACAAGGAATGGTGTTGCTGTTGGCCCTGTCTGTGCAATATGTCCTTATCTGGTCGTCACGTGCACTGCCTATATACATGGAGGGTATGGAGTTTTTGTGTATCTGAAATATGCAAGGAGATCTCGAGCCTCAACGCGTAGAGCATTATTACCCAGAAGCAGCTCGGAAATATTTCGTGATTCTACTTGAAAATCCTCACGTTTTGGATAAACCTGTACCTGGTGCCTCCTATGCTGAGCATTATCAAAAGCTAGCTACTGATTCGACTCATGTTAAGACGCTAGAGTGGATTCATATACAGGTACCGTATCTCCAACCTCTACTTGCACAAAATCTACGTGAACTACATTTTTATAATCCATCTAGAGTCCAGATAACAAGGAGTGGTGTTTCCGTTGGCCCTGGGTTTGCAATTCATCCTATCGTCATAACGCGTACTCACTTCATGCGTACTATGTTTGGTGTTACAACGCACATGGCTTACTAGCAAAAGCTATACATACGACAAATTCACCAAAAGATTTTAAACAATACGAATTATTTTTGAAATTTTCAAAGCCAAAAACCAAACGAAATTTTAAATTTACAAACTCAAATGTAGGTAATCTTTGTAAAAGTGAAATTTAAAAAACTAAAAATTTCAAAGCGTTTAAATATCTTCCTTTTTACGTCTTTCCAAGTCTTTCGTTTTTATGATATAATGTCATAGGACAGTGCGTGGAAACCACGTAGGTTCCAACATCGTAAACTTATTAGAAAATAGGGTTTTTTTTAAATGAAAAAGAAACTATTTACATCCAATTTTTGTTTTAAGTCCCGGCATCGTAAACTACGTCTGAATACATGCGACTCAGTATTAGTAGTTTGAGTAACTGGTAACTGATTCACAAGTGATAATTCAAAACACTGATTTAACCAGTAACAATTTCACTGATTCAGTTCAAGAGAGAATACTACATTATTCACTATCCCAGTTTTTGATATAATTTACGACCTTGTTTCTGACGCAGTGGTCTTCGCAGTTAACAAAGTCGGAATTTTCAACAGGCTACCGACGAAATGATATTAGTGAATGACATAACTTGAATCATTCTTGCCGAATCATCATCAGTTCCTCACAATCGTCAAAAGCGAATGGATTCTCCACCTGGGAGTTCACCATTACATGCTTTGCCATCCTGAATTGCACATAATCTGGCCCTGGCTATGCAATACATCCTTATTTCGTCGTAAAACGCGCTGTCTATATACATGTAGGGTTTTGTGTTTCAGTTTATCTGAAATATTCAGGCGATCTCGAGCCTCAGCGTGTAGAAACCTTTTACCAAGACGCAGCTCATGGAGTTGTCGTGATTCAACTTAAAGATCCTATCATGTTGGATAAACCTGCACCTGGTGCCTTCTCTGCTGAGAATTATCAAAGGCTAGCTACTGATTGGGCTCATGCTTAGGCGCAAGAGTTTGGACTCTGTTGGGATTATAAAAATGTAATTCACTAAGATTTTATGCAAGTGGGGGGGTCGCAGATACGGCAGCTGCGTACGAATCCACTCTTCCGCCTCAGCGTGAGTCCAATTAGTAGCTGGCTTTTGATAATGCTCACAACACTCGGGAGAGAAGGCATTAGGGAAAGGTTTATCCAACATGATAGGATCTTTAAGCTCAATCACGAAAACGTTGTGGACTGCGTCTGGGTGAAAAGTTTCAACACGTTGAGGCTCGAGACGACTTGAATTTCTCTTATACGCTGGAACACTAAGCCATCCCTGTACATAGCTAGGGCGTGTTACGACGAGATACGGATGTATTGCATAGCCAGGTTCCATGAGAAAATCAAAATTTATAATCGCGACTAGGATGGGATTATGCATTTTCACTTGACGTCGATTATGTGCAAGCAAGGGTAGTAAAGCATCTAATTGTGAACTCCTGGGTGGAGCATCTATTCGCTTTTGACGACTGTGAGAAACTAATGATGATTCTGCAAGAATAGATATAAGAAGGAATGGTGCGACTATCAGCCTTAGGTTTGCAGTACATCCTTATATTGCCATAATGCGCCCTCACATCATGCATCATTGGTATGGTGTTGTATCGCAAATGGGAACTACAGGAGAGCTCAAGCCTACCTGTGTGCAAATTGATTACTTGAACACAGAACGCAATGTTGTCGTAATTGAACTTCTGGTTCGTGTGTTGTTATCAACCATGTACCTGGTGCTCTTTCTACTAAGCATTATCCAATCGAAGCTACTGCTTGTGCTCGTAAAAGGGCGGAAGAGTGGATTCGTAAGACTGAATCAAGTGCATCATTACAATTCGAATTCAGGAACTTAATTGGGATCAGCACGATGCGTCGCACACTAGTCTAAACCAAGCATTCATGTTTGCTTCAAACATGTATACAGCCTTCAGCTATCATCCGATTAACAATTTTTATAAAGTCAAAATAACAGATTTTGACACGTTATCAGGAGAAAGAAACGCATTAAGGTTACCCAGGAGGTCATTTTGAATTTTCATTAATTTTAATTTTAATTAAGTTTGCCCATTACACTGGCCACAAGCTAAAGATCACTGCAACCCCGATTTCCTGCATCCACATCAACTCTCTCTTTTATTCATTTGAATCCGGGAACAGTGGATAGCGCAGAAAAGTTCAAGAAAGTATACAACTAGGGTTTTTATTTTCCCTGACCATTAATATTCGAAGACTAAAATTTTAATCTTGTAACATTTTCAATATAAAATCTGTAATAAACGAACTAAAACAATTTCAAATTTATTTATTGGTTCCAACCAAAAAATAAACTACAATGATGAATTTCCAACCACATAATCGAATTTTAAAACAAACTAGAACCTGATACCTCAATTTATTTCTGAAAGTTGTTTAAATAATTAATTATTCTTGTAAATGTACAAAACAACATAGAAAAAAATCATCGGAAAGACAATCTTAGTTGACTCCGTAAACAAATTGTGTCTATTCCTTGAAAAATAGCCAAACTCTGAATATGTCTGTGAAAATCGTGTAAATGATTAATAGTTATTGTAAATTTGCAAAGTAACATCGGAAAGACTTATTGGAAATACATTTTTTGTTAATTCTATGAACAAATTGAGCCTATTCGTCGGAAATGGCTGAAAAAATTTTGTCTAATTATTTTTCTCGTATCTTGCGTTGTTTGACCGCAAAATGGAATTTTTCATTTTGCATTATTTTTTTAGTGCAATCAAAATTTTAGTTTCTTAATTTTTCAAAAATTTCAAAAAGTTAGTATGAAAATATTGTATGGTGTTCGTGAAGCAACGTTTTTCTCTTTCTGACTTTTTTCATATCGTGCGTTCTTTGGTTTAAAATGTCAATTTTCGTTTGTTTTTTGGAAGTTTGTAAATGCTATAACACCAGTAATTTTTCTTCTATCGAAAAAAGTTATAGAAATATTTTGTTTGTCTTTTTGAGTAATATTAATATTTGTTCGTAGAATTTTCAAATATTAATAAGAAGTGTTCTGAAAAATTTTCAAAATGTGTTCACTTTTTGAATTTTCATCCAAAATGGCTGGCTAACAAACTTGACCTTCATTTTAGGACACTTACAGAGTGTGTTTAAACCCAATCCAATAACTTAATTCTTTTGAAAGTTATCGTGCTAACAAAATAAAAATCTACAGACTAACAGACAGACAAACAGACAGACAGACGTTTTGTAAAAACCTGTTTTTTGGGTTCAGGGGGTCTCAAAACGTAGACATTTGACAAAAACGGAGAGGGGGGGTCAATATTACACAAATCTAATATCTTCTCATAATAGAATGAGAATTTAAAAATGTTAATTCAAACAAATTTGTAGCGCTGGTTTGGCTAAACAAATTTTGTCTATTTTTTTTTAGTCCAAAAATTTAATTTTTCTATTTTAATGCTGTTTTTTACAAATAAAAAAAAATGCGCATCCTGTCAAAAAGTGAATTATAACAAATTTTTAGATCTTTTCTATGTGCAAAATATTTTTTTCTCTCATCTTTTTTCGCATCTTGCGTAGTTTGACCGCAAAATGGAATTTTTTGATTTTTATTATTTTTTTTGTGCAGGGTTGGTAGGGTAAAGGTACCTATCATCATCCATATAAGAAACAAGTATAGTTCTGAAGTTTTAAATACCAAAAAATAATTTTGAATATATCTTTTCTCCAAACTCGGGCAATTGACTGCCATTTATCCGAGTCAGAAGGCTTGATACCTATAATTAATTTATCTCGTGCAATCACGAATTTCGATTATTTCAGATGTGTAATAGATTAAATGGTAGCCTAAGGTTTATGGATTTAAGATTACTGCACATTTTCTTTATTTGGAAACAAAAATTATTTATTAATTAGTTGTTTTATAATACGTACACCTTTTTTAATGCGGTCCCCATTTATAGTCTAGTCATCTTAGTCAAAATAAGGTAAGTATCTCGGAATTCCAGATACCCAGCTATAAACATGTATAAACTTTTATTTTGACATCCTAAAACATGTCTCAAAACCTACATATCGTAGGGTGTACGCGTCTGTAAAAAACTAAGGTCGAAGGTTAAAAAAATCGATTTTTTGCACATTTTTTGCAAATATCTCGTTTGCTTTGGGGTTTACGCTATTTGTATTTCTTATCAATATTGTAGAGGATAAAATTTTCTACAACTTTTGTTTCAATAGTTTTTTTATACGTTGAATCGTTTTCGAGATAGAGGACAGTGAGCGCGCAGTGATAAACTATGTAGAGTACCATTTAAGATCAACCAGTAGGCCCGATCCAAAACACGCCACATAAAGTTTATAAATGATTAATAAATATATAATTATAAATAGTTTCCATTTTTTTTAAATATGACGTTATAATTAATAATTTTTTTCATTAATTAAAAATCTATCTATTCAATAACACTACAAATGTTCAATTGTATTGTATAGTTACGACCGTCTTCTTTTTCAAGGAAGCACTTTCTACTAACCTCGGTTATTCGTTAGTTTTTAATCTGTGGACAGTATCGATCATCTTCGTTATGCCCAATATGTCAAGTCAACAAAACTAAATAAACCTGTGTAGTTATCACATATTCCACCAACAAGTGCAGCAGCTCATCAACATTTTTATAATGTTTATTATCAAGTTCAAACTTGGTGAGGGCATGATTTGGAACCCCAGGAATGGGGTTGGACAATGCTAACGAATTCCTGGCACCTATCACGACAATTTTACCACCTGGTCTAGAGCAATTGCTAAACACAATATTCTGCAACTGCAAGAATGGTTGTGGTTCGCGATGTGGATGCAGGAAATCGGGGTTGCAGTGATCTTTAGCTTGTGGCCAGTGTAATGGGCAAACTTGTCTAAATGCTTTGCCATATCAGAGTGACGCCAATGAAGATGGAACCCTCGACCCCGAAATCATGGAAGACCTGAAGACAAATGTCGTTGAAGACGATAATGAAGAGGAAGCTGAAATTCTACAGGAACCGGAAGACAATGATGAAGAAGAAGAAAATTAAAATTAGAACTTGTAGTTGCTATAATTATTATTCAATTTTTTAAATTTTGACAGTCATAAATGTATGGAATAATAATCTGATGTCCGCCAAATTATATTCATGGTTATAAATAATATTTATAACCACGAATAATATTTGGTGAACATCCATGATTCTTTCTTTCGTTGCCTGGGCGTCCTAACCCCACCTGTCATTCGACTTGTCGGAGACTTTTGCGTCGCGAGAGCGAACCAATCACGCGAAGCTCCCTCCCAGTGACATCGATGAAACGATCCTCGCTAGTGAACCCCCACTCGCCTGCGTCGCAAGTGGTGCGCCGCGGCCGAAGCGAAGTACATGAAAGTACGGTTCGCGATACCAAGAAGTCAGAGCTCCCCGGGCTTCGGCCCAAACCACATCTCACTGGTTTCTCCGCTCCAACCCTTGCCCGAGCGAAGAAGAGCCAAACCAAGGACCCCCCCCCACCCTGGATCTCCCTGGATTTATCCCGACTGGCTCATCGTCTCCATTACCGTCCCCACAAATGGACCACCTACCACATTCACTGCCCCCAGTAACATTTTCTCGAATCCAAGGTGCGCGATACACCCCCCCCCCCAGTTACATCTCAAACTCAAAAATCCCAATACCTATACGGCTATAGTGAGGCGCGACCTTCCAATGTAACTAGTATTAGCAATAAACCTTCCACTTTCATTCTAAATTTACTTTGCTTTTTTCCTCTTGTAAATTAGTTTCCCTCTACCGTTTAATTTAATAACTTTTGAATCAGTCTCAACCCACAGACTGACCTCAATTCTTTTGATAAGAACATTCATTAAAAATGTAATTCTTTTATTTTTTTTTTAATTTATGTAAGTAATTAGTATAATTTTGATTAGAAATAAAATGTAATTTAAGTATTTCCCTTAATAATTTTCTAACTACACGAGCAGGTAAGTGTGATTAAATGAATTGATACTCTATTAAAAATAGATACGTAATCAAAAAAATTATTAATTATAAAGCAATAATTAAAAAAAAATTATTCATGATTATATATTTATTAATAATTTAGAAACTTCATATGGCGTGTTTTGGATCGGGACTACCGGTTGACCTTAAATGGTACTCTACATAGTTTATCACTGCGCGCTCACTGCCCTCTATCTCGAAAACGATTCAACGTATAAAAAAACTTTTACATCAAAAGTTGTAGAGAATTGTATCCTCTACAATATTGATAAGAAATACGAATAGCGTAAACCCAAAAGAAAACGAGATATTTGCAAAAAATCGATTTTTTTACCTTTGACCTTAGATTTTAACAGACGCGTACACCCTACGATATGTAGGTTTTGAGACAAGTTTTGGGATGTCAAAATAAAAGTTTATACAATTTTATAGCTGAGTATCTCAAATTCCGAGGGAAACTACTAAGATGACTGGACTATTAGGGAACGAAAATACATTTGCAATGAAATGTGTTATTTATTGTATTAATATATAATAGCTGCTGTTATGTTATTGTGATATAATAGATAAACTTTAAGTAAAACAAATTAATTTTTAATAAAAAAACGGAGTCCCAACAAAATAGTTCAATTATAAACCAAAGTGATAAATTTGCAAATATAATGATGAATCTTCAACTGAAATGGTTAATTTTCAACAAAAAGATGAATATTCAACCATGAAGATTAATTTTCTACAAAACCAATTAATTTAAAAAAAAAAGGATTTTCAACAAAACAGTACAATTTTCAACCAACGTGATGAATTTTCAACTAAAATGATGAATCTTTAACTGGAATAGTTGAATTTTATACCAAAAGGTACAGAAATTTTCCACCAAATAGCTCGAGTTTTAAATGAAAAAGATCAATTATCAACCAAATTATTGAATTTTCATCTAAAAAAGATACATTTTTAACCAAAATAGAATTGTTAAATTTACTGTTTGAAAATATCAGTTTCTAACAATAAAAAGTGAATTTTCAATAGAATAGTTAAATTTTAAACTGGAATAGTTAAGTTTTCAGTTAGAAAAATTGATTTTCAACAAGGTGGTAAAATCTTCAGAGATGAATTTTCAATTGAAATGATGAATCTTCAAGGAAAGAAAAATTATTTTTTAAAAAAGAGTTTAACTTTTAACCAAGGAGTTGAATTATCAATTAGAAAGTATCAGAGTATTGGACGATTCTAAACGAACCATGTAATATGATTGAAACTTCAACCAAGAAAGACTTTAATTTGAAATAAAGAGCAGTTGAATTCAATCAAAAAATATAAATTTCTAAGAAAAGCTGTTGAGTTTTCGATTGAAAAATACTTTTCAGTCAACAGAGAAAACAAATTTAAAACAAACTGTTGAATTTTTAGGGAAAAATATGAATTTTCGACCAAGAAGATTAATTTTCTACCAGAAAGGACAAATATTCAAGAAAACACAAGAAGTTATTATTAGGTACAATGAAATAAAAAAAAAAAAAAATGAAAAGGGTACTTAGCCTAATATTTGATTTACACTTCTCTTTAACCAAGTTTCTTAAGTTTTGACTTCATCCTTCATGATTTATTTGGGGGTCCTTCAAGTTGGCTTTTGAAAAACAAAATGCAACTCTTCATGCAAAATTCTGACTTTTAGAAAAAAAATGTTTGAACCACCCTAATTGGAATATAGGAGCAGAAGAATAAAAAAACTTCAGTTTGAGACTTTTTTAATAGCAAAGTTTTCTACCTTGAAAGATCTTAAAAATTAAATAACCTAAATTTGCGGAGGCTTGGTTTTAATTAAAAAGTAATTCAAATCCTTTTTTAATTCAAAGCGCTCACATTTGATGGAATTGGAATTTAAGAGTCACCTATAGTTCAAAAAACATAAGATCAACAATTTTGAAGTATGAACATTAGAGCGGAGTGAAAAAATTAAAAAAAAATTGAAATCGGTTAATATCTTATTTTTGGTTTTTGGACTTTAAAATTAAAATAATATGTCACATTGTGAATTCTGTTTTATTAAAGCCTTGAACGAATACATTCTAATCACATATCTCGTGCTTCGCACTCGGTTTTGTATAAAGTGCGAACATTTCTACATTAAATTTGGAACTGCTTATTATTAAGATAAATCATGCAAAATGAACAAATTTCATTTTTCATGATTACTTAAATATTTCTTCGTTATTTTGCACTAATTTTTATTCTCAGATACCCTGAAAAATGTATCATATCAATAAATTGATATTATTACAATTGATGATATGCATTGATATTGAAATAGATGTATTTTATTGTCTTGTTTTTATAATTTAAAAAAAGTGCGCATTCTATGAAGAAAAAAACAATGTTGTTATTAAACATTCTATTGCTCCATGTGTCATTTTTCGAAAAACTCAAGTTGTTTATTTTCGATGTTATTTTTTACGAACTGAACACAAAAGACGCATCCCGTCAATTATAATTTATGAAAAACTTGTTGATTTTTTTTAGGTGAACAACTTTTGTTTTTTAATTTTTTACTATCAAAACAAAAACTACGCGTCCTATCAAAAGATAATTAATGGATAATTTGTAGATCCTTTCCCAGTGCGAAATTTTTTTTTGGTTAAAACCAGAACCGTTGGTCAAAAAACGCTGGTTAACGCACTCGATCTTTTTTTTGGTCCCTTGAAACGTGTGCCAAGGCTCAACCGAATCCGATTAGTCTTTCAAAACTTACTCGGTACACAGGCAACAAAAATAACAACAACAACAATGACGACGACAGACTGACAGACAAAGTCGTAAAACCTTTTTCTTTCGGATTCAGGGAATCACGAAACGTGTAGATGTACAGAAATCCACGACGGTCAGTTTTCGCATAAACTAATGGCATCTCATCATGATGAGAATGTAAAAATTTAAAATATTACCGCTGACATTCATTAAGTGAGTCATTGGTTCAAAACATCATGCATATAATCTCAGTTTGTGTCTAATGTAGGTTATTCTCCAATGTAAACTCATCTAGTCACAGAACTTTATGCTAGCGTAAACAAGCTATCTTCATAAGAGACGCATTATCTTGCCCTTCACCATCATTTTTATTCCGTGATGACACAGTTTCTTTTTAAAATGAGAGCAATATTTGATGTCAGTTTCCTAATACTTTGTGCGGTTTTGTCGCAAGAAATGGTGGTTGCATTTGATGATAATTTGGGCAAGTGAAATAATAATATTTGTGTTTTTTGACAAAAAAAATCAATTTAAACTTGTGCTGCTTAAAATTCTACCCATCCGTGCGTCAAAAATCTCTAAATAGTACCTACCAAATGCCACGCCTTCAGAAAAGGTAACATATGGCCAACTATTTCCAATCCGAATAAAACCAAATGATTTTACAATGATAGGATTTAGGACCCCGCGATAAAAATAAGCCCAATAAGGAAGAGATTTTCTAAATTTTTGATGTTTGGGAGGTTCTGACATGACACGTGTCACGTATCTACTACGATACATATAGGATTCCATATGGATTCCTGTGTATGTTCTCACATATGTTCCTATATAGGATCACACATAGATTTCTATACTATTCCGTGTCCCAATTTGGCGATTCAACTTTATACAGGATTTAATATGGATTCCCATATAGCTCAACATATGGACAAATGGCACGTCTTCGAGAAAGTTAACATATGGCTAACCACTGCTGATTCGAATTAAACCAAATGGGTTTACAGGTATAGGATTTAGGATCCCGCGATAAACATGAGCAAAAAAAAAAGATTTCCTACATTTTTCGTATTTGGGAGGTTCTGACATGACATCTGTCATGTATCTACTACTGCAAATTCCCACATGGAGCTTCATATAGGTACTTGTATGGGGACCCAGATAGGAATTGATTCCCAGTGGGAATCAGCGTGGATTCCTATATAAAATCGTATGGACGAATTGGAACACGAAATGTCTTAGGAACCTAAGTGGGAAACTACTGCAGTTTCCTAGAGCAGCTACTGTTGTGCAGTATTTCTTCTTATTTTTCAACATCCCGTGCAGAAATTGACCTATTTAGCCCGAATTAAATTAGGGTTTAGACAAGGCCTCGTCAGGTTTTCTACTTTGAATAAAAAATTTTTAATCAAGTGTGGCGATAATCAGGCAACTATATACAAGTATTCTGTCATTACTTATACATTTTTTCTCTCTGTCCTGGTTAAAAATTAATAAAATAATATTGAGATACAGATGGTATGTTAAGTTTTCATTTAGTGGAATTGGAGGGGTTTTCTTTGGAAATCCCTAAGCCGGGAAGTCTCCAGGAATACTTGGCAACGCCGAATTCAGAAACATAACCTATATTTTATTATAGTACCTTGCGTGCGAAATGCGAATGTCATTTTGACTTAGCGCGGACTTTAGAGACTGTATAATCTAAACATTTATTGAATTAGTGAATATCTAAGAGATGGAAAATGGAAAAAGACGTCTTCAAAACCGCAGTCGTATTCGGTCAAAAAAATATCGCGCTCGAAAAAAAAAATACAGGTGAGAGCGACAAGACATCTGACAGTTCTCATCCAAGTTCTCCAAAAGGTAATTTAATTTGTTTAGCATTATTTGGAAAAGGAAATGCTGAAAAAAATTCATATACTAACCTCGATTATTGTTATAAATCAATTGAATTAGAGTTCTTTTCCTATTAAAAGGTTTGGTTGAAAGTTCGGACCTCAAAATTTCAGTTCTTAATTTTGCTTAAAAAAATTATAATACGTGTCAAAAAAGATGTCTAGTTACTTTTATTGAATGTGCTTTATATAAATCAACTTCTATTTCTTTACCTTTCCATATTTTTATTATAAGGTTTACTGATTAATTTCAATTTACTTCAAGATTTATCACCCATTAATTACAAAGAAAGTTGAATTTGTTTTTTAGATTATAATTTGAAGATCATTTTGTTTTTTAAAAAGCGCGCGGTGCAATAGCCTCATCTATGAAAGTGTGCGTGCGCAGTAGAATGGGGACTACACTTTCAGAGCACGAGGAGAAGATTACCATTGCTTTCATTCCATCAACTAAACTAATTGTGAGAAATTAGTTTTTATTCGTCGCGATTTTGTGGTCACAATGACTTCGCAGAACCAGAAAGGTAGGTTATTTATCATTTTATTATATGAGTACAGCTTAAATTGAAAAATAGGCGTTGGTTTGATTCAAAATTCCAGCAAAGCTTTTAGGTTAGAATTCTCACGTGCTATTCTTTCACTTGAATAATTTTTATAAAATGTTTTAAAACTTTTTAAATATTCTAAAGTCTCCGGAATTTGCTTTTCATTATTTGAAAAATCATGTATAAAAAACTATAAAGAATACTACATACATGGGGAACTTTGTCGTAATTTGAGCCCGTGTCCTATATAGTACACATATAGAGAACTGATGTTGGAAAGTCTTATAGCTGAAAATAAATCAACATCGAAAGGGGGCTTCATCACTGGAAATAATTTAAATGTGCCTTTTAAAGAAATGGATGACTTTCTTGCGTTCGACAAACAATTGGCTACCAATTAAAAGTTTAGACTTGATTTCGTAAGTTAAAAAAAACTGTTGTTAAAAATTTAGTTAGCAGAAGCATGATTTTTTTATTCTTGTCTAGTGCTACGTGAATTCTGACATGAATGAATCTTTTCTTGACAGTTATCATCACTGGATTCTTTGATGGACAATGGGCGTACAGTTACCAAAAGCGTAACAAATATACTCAGAAGATACATGGTCAAAAAAATTTTTACGATGTTCACGAATATCAAAAAGTCTGGAGAGAAGTTAATATTAAAGGACTACGAAATTCATCGCTGTATCACAGGTAAGGGAAAAATGAAATTATTAATTATATTCCATAAGTAAAAGGTATTATTAATAGAAATATAATAATAGTTATTAATAATAGAAATAATTATTGTCATAAACAGATGCAGTTCTTCGTAGTCACTTCGATGAAAGAACGAAAAGGAACGTGTCTGGAAAAGAAGTACACAATGCAATCGGAATAGTTTTGTCAAATACAAAAGATTGGAAAGGTGGAAGCAAAGAACGCACGAAATAGATTATACGACGGTTTACTTATATTTTAAGTATATTATACTTAATTCGTTCTTTTCGTAAATTAAATTGTTTTGAATATTAATCTAGTATGACTAATTACATTTAGCAATAAATTTTCATGGGTCTTGACTTTATCTCATTTCTTGTTTGTTTATAACGGATTTGTCTTTTGACCCACATTCAGTTGTCAGGTATCGAGGTGATAGCGTCGTTATTTCGTCGCTGTTCCTGCCTGATCTAATTTTTCTTGCTTTGATAAGGGTGCTGTGTGAGGACCGAAACGTTGGTAAATATTGTGCATGCTTTCATATTTTGATTTGATAATAATAAAAATAAAAAAGACGAAAGAAATAAAAAAGAGAAGGAAGGGGATTTGGTTGGTTGCCTTCTCATTTTTCTTTCCTCTTTTTTATTTTTATGCAAAGAAACCATTTTTTTTTGTTTTTAGGAATTGCAATAGGAGCATTTTTTGGTGTTTGTCCAAATTTGATCGTTGAATTCTTGTTTTATTTTTAGGAGTTCTATACATTAATATTAATACAGTTAGCAGGAACACTTTTTTATTTTGGCCTGAATTTGCCTCAACTATTTGTACCAACTTATAATGCAATAAATATACTTTTCAAAAATAAAGATTTCATTTTAATTCGAAATTTGAGGGAAAAAAATTAACCTAGTGTAAATCTGAGAAAACCAAACAAGGGCCTGGCTAGTTTGCCCTACATGGGGCGTTTGCAAGTGCGAGCGTGATGCGGCTTGTAGGGTCCTTGTCAGCTTTCCAGACCAGGACCACACTAGAACTAGGGCTAACTGGCGAGAAACCCACCAGAACCCCAGACAAATTTCTGCACGGGATTGTCAAGTATGAAAATAGTGTATTACGACCCAAGGCCAGAAAGTTGGATTTCGGGGCATGTGTGATATGAAGGCCGAGGCGAAGCCGAGGCCTTATATCACGCACGCCAGGGCATCCAATATTTCTGGCCATGTGTCGTATACTATTTTTCTTCATTTCCAGCCGAAAGTACGTTTAATAATTAATGTTAATTATTAAAATTCGTTGTCGGCTGCTAGCTCGGATGCTTTTTCTTTTGTGGCCTGCATCAGCACGCGCGCCACCTCGTTTAGCGCCGCTGCTGCTCTCGGGTCAGCTGAGCGGATGCATGGGATTCGGTCGCCCGCCCGACTTTTGCAAAGCCGAGGTTTTGCTGGTCGGGGCGGGTATCAAAAACACATATTTTTTCTTAATACTTCTTCCTCGTCCGCCAGACGAGGAAGAACCATTTTTGAGGTCTTGTGCCATCTTTTCATGCACAAAAATCGCAACGACGCTAATCGATCACTTTTGAGGTTGACCACACCGACTGTCTCTTTTTTCCATTCACCTGTCAAGATAAATATTCTTCAGAGGCTAAGTACACAATAACACAATACTGAGCGTTGCTACGTCAGGTTGCTACGTCAGCGAGCCACAAAAATCTCGCAGCCAATCAGAGATCACGTTAACTCTAGCAGGCCGCAAAAGCCACTGTTCCCGGACAGAAATGCGGCCGGGAAGACGTACTTTCGGCTAGGTGATGAAGAAAAATATTTTTAAAAAACATTCATTAAAATAGAAATTAGAATCCTATGTGGTATTCCGTGTAGAAATAATACCTAGGTTTTCACACACACGCAACGATACAGGATTCGATATGGATTTTTGTATAGGTCCCCATATGGGTTCCTATAATGAAGCCCTATGTGGGGATTTTCAGTAAAAAAATTCCAGTTTCTAGTTTTAATTGGCCATGTATAATTCTTAATTAGCTACAATCCTTTCTCCGGACTATCTTCCCTATCTCGCAAAGTTATTTTTGATAAACAAAAAAAAATATCCTACAAGTCTTCTTTTAAACGTTTTACGTATCTCGCATATCAATTTCGATAAATAAATTAAAAACGAGGAGTTCTTTCAAAAAATGGTTTGAAGAAATGTTGTAGGAATTTTTAAACGCTGAAATTCCTTCTAAAACGTTTCCGAATGTTTCGTGCCGTTTTTCTCAAAATTAGAATTTTCAATTTTTTTCATAGTATTTTCAATAAATAAAACTAAACAGATGAATACTACCAAAAGATGGTTTAAATTAATTTTGTAGGACTTTTTAAAAGCTGAAATTCCGTGTTAGAAATTTTTTCCGTATCTTACGTCATTTGGCTCAAACTTAGAATTTTCTATTTTTATCGTTATATTCTCGTTAAATAAAACCGAAATGACAAGTCCTATACAAAATTGTTTTGATATATATAATTAAATAATTACTCTTTGAAGCTTTTTCCCATATTTTGCGTCGTTTAGCTCAAAATTACGTTGTTTTTTTTGTCATAGTATTTTCAAAAAATAAAAGCAAAATGTCAAGTCTTATTAAAAAATCGTTGGAGGAAAAATTACAGGTCTTCTGAAAGTTACAACAATTTTTCCCAACTTTTCTACTTATCTGTCGTCGTTTGGCTTAAAATTAGCATTTCGCACTTATTCATTTTATATGAATAAGACCAAAAGAACGGGTCCCCTAAAAAAATTGTTGAAACAAAAATTGTAGATATTTGAAAGATCTTCAATTCTTCCTACATACTGTTTCGCTTATTTGTCGTCTTTTGGCGTAAAAATGGAATATTCGATCTTTGGATAGCATTTTCGATGGATGAAACCATAACCATTGGTCAAGGAATGCTGGTTAACGAACTCATTCTTTCGTTCAGGAACTAAAAAAAGTGTACCAAAGCTCGATTTGATTCGTTTATTATTTTCAAAGTTATCGTGTTTACGGATGGACAGACAGAGTTCTAGGAACGTTTTTGATAAATTCAAGGCTCTTTTTTGATAAGAAAAAAAAGCGTATCTGACGTAGTATCCATCTTACGCAGTTAACGACGTTCAAATTTTCAGTAGGCTTTCCTTCATGTAATACTAATAAATTACACAATTTGTATCATTCTTGCAGAATCCTCATCAGTTCCTCACCATCGTCTGCAGAGAACGAATGCTCCACCCAAAAAAGCACGATTACGTGATTTGCCACCCTTGCTAGCACATAATCTACGTGGAGTGGATGTTATTCATCCCACCGAAGTCGAGATAACAAGGAATAGTCTTAATGTTGGGCGTTGGCACTGGCTATGCAATACATCCGTATCTCGTCGTGACGCGCCGTTTCTATGTGGGTGGACAGCTTGACTATGGTGTTTCAATGTATCTGAAATATGCAGGCATTTATGTGCCTCAACGTGTACAAGAGGAATACCCAGACGAAACTGGACAATTTGTCGTGATTCTACTTAAAGATCCTCTCCTGTTGGATGTCCCTACGCCTCTTTCCTTCACAAATTATCCAAATTCAGTTCGTCCATGGACTTATCATGTAGCGGAAGAGTGGATTCGTACGGAGTTACCTAATTTGCATACCCTTCTAGCACAAGATCTATATCTAATACATTTTGAGTATCCAACCGCAGTCCAGATAACAAGCAATGGTGACCATACCGGCCATGGGTATGCAATACATCCGTATATCGTCATAACGCGCCCTCGTTTCTTGAGGCGTAAATGTGGTGTTACATCGCATATCGAAACTACTACTGGAAAGCCGAAGCGTCATCGTGTACGAATTACATACGAGAACCGTTCAGAAGACATTGCCCTTATTCAACTTCTGGATCCTATCTTGTTAACATACGATGCATCTGTTGCTTTTTTTGCTGAGCATTATTCAAGCAGAGCTAGGGCTTGGGCTTCTGGTAAGGTCGAAAATTGGGTGGATGTGATGCTGAGTCAAGATAATTATTACGGTGCGAATGCAGTACCTACAGTTCATTGAAGTATGTAGCCTTCAGTTATCATCCGTTAAATTTTTTTTTAATTCAAGGTAACAGTGTGTTTGAGACGTTATCAGTCGGAAGTAACTCAATAACGTAACCAGGGTAAAGATTATTCTGAAATCACTGTAAATATTACATTTTGTTTTTTCTGTGTTGGTAGTAATAATATACGGAGAAAATGTATTTATTAAAACTTACCCAATTATTTCGGTACATAAAGAAGATTACTGCATTTAGATAAAGTTTACAGTTATGATAGCAATCATTTATATAATTAAGGATTGTATTACGTTCATACCAGTATCCTGTAAAATAACACAAAGTAATGTAAATTGTTATTAGATAAATAATATAAGGTTTACTTTCGTGTGATATTCACTTCAAACGAAATATAGATTGCAAATTTTTTGCAATTTTCAGGAAATTTTTTTCAGGAAATTGTGATATGAAAATACACCTTTTCCCGTTGGTCCCAAATTGAAATTCCAATTTGGTTAATTTCCCACCCTAATTTTGTTGAATGTTTTTTTTTTTTTGATTACGGAAGACAACAGAAAAGTTCTTATCTTGACGACAAACTCTGACGTATTTTTCAAAATGTGCCAAATGCCGCCAAAGCGGAAAATGATTTACACTTCTTATGATGTACAGATAATAATTCATTGCTTCAATCAAAGAACTACCTAGGAAACTTTGGGAACTATCGTTTCAATCTTGTGATCGTTTTAAAAAATCAATTCCAATCTTGCCACCGGAAGTAATGCATTATTTTTTAAAAATTATGAAAAGTCTAAATAATTTCCACCTCCGGTAACATTTTGCCTATTCTTGAAAATGGGTCAGAGTTTTTGTCAGAACCAGACCTTCTCTGTTATTTTCTGTGATCGAAAAACTACAACAAAAAATTTTTAAACAGAAATTTCAATCATGATACTGGAAGTGAAGCATTATTTGAAAAAAGCGAAGAGAAGTTTTAATAATTCTCAACTTTGTTGACATTTGAAATTTTTTAAAGAATGGATAAGAGTTTGTTGTCAAAATAAGACTTTGTCTGTTGTCTCCACTATTTGAAAAACTACTTAAAATACTTTCAAACCATCAATTGTAATTAACCACTGGAAGTAATGCACCCTTGAATATAGGTGCACATGCGCTTCGCGGTTGATAATATATTTATCTATTTTTGGGTTAGAAAGGTTTTGTTTTTATTTTTTTCGTAACTTGTGTCGTTCGTCCAAAAATTTAATTTTTTCATTTCTATTGTCGTTTTTTACGAATAGAAAAAAAACTACGCGTCAAATGAATAAGTGATTAATAACGAATTCGTATATCTTTTTTGGGTGCACAACTTTTGTCTTATCATCTTTTTCGGTATGTTGCATTGTTTGACCGCAAAATATGTTGTTTTTTAGAGGAAATTAGGTGATACGTATTTTTCCGATTTGAAAAACATTTGTCTAAAAAGTTGAGCGTATTTGAACTTTGTGCTTTGTTTTTTAAAAATCTCTCATTTTTTTCTTTAAACTTCTATAACTTTTGACCTAATTCAGATTGAAAAAATGTTCAAAATTAACAAAATGGTAGCGATTTTTCGCAAAAAAAGTAGAATTCGATTTTCTCGAAAAACCCACCTTTAAATTTTTTAACCATTTTTTTTTAACTTGTACTTTTATAATGAAGATTTCTTATAAGATTGATGCTTGCTGAATAACTTTTGTAGCCAGGAGAATTATGTTTTCTTACAATCGAATTTTCTACTTTTTCTTGGAAATAATGACAGATCCGAAAAAATGTTGAGATAAAAGTTTACACGTCTAAAGAAGTTTTACGAAACATGTCTCTTGTTCTTTTGCAATATCTTTCATAGTTTACGAGAAAAATTAAAAAATTACATTTTTAGGAAGAAAAAAGACTCTCCTGACCTCAAAAATTGTTCAGCCCGCATGATGAAATTTGAAAGGCATATTTCCTCCACTAATATCTTGAAACTGGCGAAAGGATTTTTAAAAATATTTACTGGATTTTTTTTAGCACTCAATAATATTTAAAAAATAGGTTTTTCATAGTAAAACTTTTTTCATTAACATAATTCAAAGTTGATGCAAGAACAGAAAAGGTGTGTTGACACGAGAAGAATCGATTGACCTACAATATTAATACATTTTATCAAAGAGTAGGGAATTTATGGTAATTTATATGTTTTAAAAATCGATTTTTATAGAACAAATTTTCTCATTCTCATAATTTGAAGTTAATGCGAGAATAGAAAAGTTTTGTGTTGATTCAAGACGAATCGATTGACCTATCACATTGATACATTTTATTGAAGAGTAAGGAAGCTATGGTCATGCATAGTATTTTAAAACACGGTTTTTTATAGTAAAACTTTGTTCACTGACATAATTCAAAATTCATGAAAGAACGGAAAAGATCCCTTGATTCGAGGCAAATCGATTGATCCATAATATTAATACACTCTATTGGAGATTAAGGAAGCTATGCTCATTTCTAATATTTAAATCATCTGTTTCAAACAGAAAAACTTTTTTCATCGACATAATTCAAAGTTGACGCATGAATAGAAGAGACCTTTTGGTCATAAATTTGCAAATAGAATAATTCTGACAATTTTTGTAAGAAATCATAAAGCTGGGAAAGAGGTAGGGTGCGACAGAAGTTTTCCCTTCAATTTTCCAGCTCACAACATTATCATTTCGAATGCGCAATTTGATTTGTCTGATTTGTCTTTGTATTTAAAAAATTTGTTGTATTATTTTATCATTTTGTATCTTTTGTAAATTTCTATTTTTAAATTGATCAAAATGAAGACATTGGTTTGTCTATTATTGTAAAAAATAACTAATGCTTTCTCTATGAGGAAGAAAATACATTTGCTTACGGGAAGCAAAGTGCTCGGGAAAAGAGCACGATATAATTATGAATACAGACAAAGTGGAAACACTCGAGATCGAATTCACAGCTAGTTTGAAATTACAATGGTTTACTAAGCTATAAATTATTTATGCACGTTTAGCATCCTCATGCGCTACTTTTCAACAGAATTCTGCTTTTGATTTTCAGAATTTTCTACAGCTGTACATTTTTCTAGTTTTCCATAGAAAATTGCAACTATTCAAGATACCATGGATTTATAAAAAAACATTTCACCTAAAAGGCTGTGAAGAAATAATGGCTTGTTTTACGAGAAAATATCAGGAAAGTAAAAAGTTTTATCTTGTGTCAAAGTTTAATCAAGAAATTTCAAACACATTTATTATGCTCACTGAGGTTTTTTATTTATAACAAGTTTTATAAAAATGAAGCAAAAGAGTTTATGAACTGTTTTGCAACAGATTTGAGAAAAATTGTGACACTGTTTGGCCTGAAAGATTTCCCATTAACAAATGAAAAGTCTACTTTCTTTACCTGTTAAACAAAAGTTATCTCAGGAACTTCTTAGTACATACAAAAGTATTAGCGGCGACTGGAGGAAAATCCAAAACATGGATATTGAATGTAACAACATATTATTTTAATTGATCTAAGCAAGTATCCAAATATAACAAAGTGCGCTCATATTTATTAATATAATATGTACCTATTTCGGTAAACTGTATATGCATTTATCTTAGTGAAATATTTCTTTAATTGAAACAAATGTTTGTCTCCTCATTTCGTTAAAATGAATGCTTATTCAGTATGAATAATTTTGTTTAACCAATCAAATTAAACATTTCCTTTAACTGTAGAAATGAATAATTATGTAAAAAAAATGTTTTATTCGTCTGAATAAATGCTTGATTGGTATAAATGCAGCAACCCAAAGAATACCAACTTTAAAAAAAATAGTTGAAACCATAACCAAAACAGATTCATTTTCAACCAAACATTTGCATTTTTAACCAAAAAAGATAACATTTCTTCCAAAAGTGGCGTGTGAACCGTTTTCGGTATCCCAGTTAGGGCCAGACTCGAAATGATACGCCGAATCCGATCAGGGCTTGACTGGGGTATCCATAAGGAAGACCCGATCTGGCCCTGACCAGGCCCCTTCTAATTTTTATTTCTGAAAATATTATTCAAATATAATTTATTTAATAAAAAAGTGAGCAATTAATTAAGAATATTCAACTTTATTATTTAAATATTTGAAAACAATTATCGTTAATTTTACAGAGAGATTAAAAGTCTTTGTAATGTGTCGCATGAACTATCCTTGTAACGTATTGAACAATAAACTTGACATGAATATTTTGAAAAATATTCTGAAACTTGTCATTAAATTCATAAATTTTGTTGAAAACTCATCTTTTTGATAGAACATTAAACTTCTTGGTCGAAAATTTATCCTTTTTGGGTAAAAATTTAACCATTTTCTTGAAAATTGGTATTTTTACTCAAAGTTAATTTTGTGTCAGTGTTTTTATCTGAAAATTCAAATACTCCATTTTCAGTTGAAACTTTATCATGTATATTCAATAAGATACACATTCGACAATTTGGTAGAAAATTTAAGAATTTTGTTGAAAAGTCGTCTTTTTGGGTAGAAAGAGTATCTTGTTTGTTGAAAATTTAAATTAATTGGTTGAAAACTCAAGGATTTGGTAGAAAATTCCCATTGTTTGTTAAAAAGTCGTCTTTCTGGGTAGAAAATTATTCTTGTTTGGTGACAGTTCAACTTATTGGTTGATAATTCAACTATCTTGTTAAAAATTCAGATATTTTGTTGAAAAGTCGTCTTTCTGGGCAGAAAATTCGAGATTAGAGCGGTAAATTCGAATCTAAATAAGTATAAACTCTGAAAAGATTGAAAAATACCTACAATAATTAATACTAACTTGTTAATTGTATATTTATTAACTAATTTAATGCGTCCGTGAACATACATTTTTAGACATTTTGTTCAAATGAATTTAAGCTTTTTTTATTTTTTTCTCGATTCTTATATTCTTTGCATATGAGAAGTTAAATGTAACTAATTAACTTGAGATTAGTCACTGAACTGAAAATTAGTTGAATATTCACTAATTCAGACAGGGGGTAATTTTAAATTCAATCAATTCTAATTTTTAAACCAACTCTGATTTACAGACGGTAGCCCGATGTGGCCCCGACCAAGACGACAACAGTCGCCATGATCAGGGCCACATTGAACTAACCTGATCAGGGACACGTCGGGAATCGGGATTAAATTGGGCCATTTCTCCACGGGAACAACAGCAACAACAACAATGACGACGATAGATTCACAGAGACCGTCGTAAAACCTCTTTTTTCGGATTCAGGGAGTCACGAAACGTGGAGATTTACAGATACTAATGTAAGTTATATTCCAATGTAAACTCACCTTGTCCCAGAACTCTATGCTAGCGTAAACAAGCTTTCCTTACAAAAGACGCATTACCTTACGCTTCACCGTCAGTTTCATTCCGTGATGACACCGTTATTTTTAAAAATGCGAGCAATATTCAATGTGAGTTTCATGATACTTTGTGTGTTTCTGTCGCAGAAAATGGTGGTTACAGATGATGATAATTTGGGTAAGTGAAATAATAATATTTGTGTCTTTTGGAAAAAAATCAATTTAAATTGCGCTGCTTAAAATTCTACCCATCCGTGCGTCAAAAATCTCTAAATAGTACCTCCCAAATGCCACGTCTTCAGAAAAGGTAACATATGGCCAACCATTTCTACTCCGAATTAAACCAAATATGGTCTTACAGGGATATAATTTAGGACCCTGTGCTGAATATAAACTAAACAAAAAAAAGATTTTCTGAATTTTTAATGTTTGAGAGGTCCTGAGGTGAAACGTGTCACGTATCTACTACGATACGTATAGGATTCCATATGGATTCCCGTGTACGTTCCCACATATGTTTCTATATGGGATCCCTTATAGATTCCTAAACAATTTCGTGTCCCAGTTTGGCCATTCAACTTTATATGTGAATGTATGTGGATTCCCATATGGATCAACATATGGGCAAATGCCACGTGTTCAGAAAAAGTAACATATGGCCAACCATTTCTAATCCGAATTAAACCAAATATGGTCTTACAGGGATATTATTTAGGGCCCCGTGATGAATATAAACTGAAAAAAAAGATTTTCTAAATTTTTAATGTTTGAGAGGTTCTGAGGTGACACGTGTCACGTATCGACTACGATGCGTATATGATTCCATATGGATTCCCGTGTGAGTTCCCACATATGTTTCTATATGGGATCTCCTATAGATTTCTATACAAGTTCGTGTCCCAATTTGGCCATTCAACTTTATATGTGAATTTATGTGGATTCCCATATGGATCAACATATGGGCAAATGCCACGTGTTCAGAAAAAGTAACATATGGCCAACCAATTCTAATCCGAATTTAAAGTATTCCCAGATGAGAAAAATTTTTTTCTACTAAAATTACAATATTCTTCAAATATATGAAAATGTCGTGGTATTTGAAATCAAATAATACCAATAAATAATAACAGTTGCTTATTGTTAATTTTACATAGAAATAGTGACTGTAAATCTCTCTCACAAAAATTTAAAACAGTTTTCGTGCAAAAAATTATTTTCCAGGCCAAAGTGCCAAAGTTTTATATTTATTTATTTCATTTCTTTAAAAAATCATCAATTGTTGTATTTCCACAAATATAATTAAACACATATTATTTTTAAGAATATCTGCATCAATTCAGAAGATAAAAGGAAACCGCAATTGAAAAAACCACTAATTACAAATTTGTGCAAAAAATTGTTTGTAACAATTCCAATTGGTAATAATTTATGGATATTCTGACGAACAATCACTCTCACAATGATTTAAAGCATTTATACCTAAGAACAAATGTTTTGCAACCACAATTACGATATTTGGCTATTTGTTAATTTAATTTATTTATAATAATTAGGACATACAATAATCAAATTATTTGTATTCTGGGAGTACTCTTGCGTTGATTCAAAATGATTTTCATTATATTGTAACGCCATAATTTTTATTTTATTCACGTTAATTTTAAGGTAAATGTTCTTTATGCTAGTATTGAGTCTGCTCAACATTCTTGGCAAGCCTTCGACAAAAGACGTATTTATGCAAAAATCCATTTTGATAATGATTATATTCACAGGTTTCTAGGACCGTTTTTATTTAATTCAAATTAACAAAAAAACAAATACATACACCAAATTCTTGCTTTAAGTCACGGAGCCGTAATCTACGTCGGAAACAGCTTCGTATATTACGACGTTCACTATTCTACACTATTAAAAATGTTTGGAATTCTCCAACACTTCTACAATACAAGCGTAAGGTAAAATTGCAAACATGGTATTGGAATGACAAAATTGCAATACATGTATTTTAAGTGCTGACAATCGTGAAGCCACCGTCTAGCATTCCAATACATGTATTGTAGCGTTTATAAGTCGAAAATTGTGCGCAAGGAATTCGTGGAATTCATGGAATTGATGGAATTCACAGAATACATGGAATTCATGACCTTCACGAAATTCATGAAATGCACGGAATCCATGGAAATCACAGAATCCACGGAATTCATTAAATTCACAGAATTGGCGAAATTCATGGAATTCACGGAATTTATGAAATTCACATATTTCACGGAATTCATGGAATTCACGGAATTCATGGATTTCATGGAATTCACGCAATTCATGGAATTCACGGAATTGAGGGAATTCACAGAATTAATGGAATTCAGGGAATTCACGGAATTCACTTAAATTCATGAAATTCACGGAATTCTTGAAATTCGCGGAATTCACGGAATTGATGGAATTCACGGAATTCACGGCATTCACGGAATTCATGAAATTTATGGAATTCATGGAATTCACGGAATTCACGGAATTCATGGAATTCATGACATTCACGGAATTCACAGAATTCACGAATTTCATGAAATTCACGGAATTTATGAAATTCACGGAATTCACGAAATTCATGGAATTCACGGAATTCATTGAACTCATAGAATTCATGGAATTGATGCAATTCACAGAATACATGGAATTCATGGCATTCACGAAATTCATGAAATTCACGGAATCCACGGAATTCATTAAATTCACAGAATTGGCGAAATTCATGGAATTCACGGAATTTATGAAATGCACATATTTCATGGAATTCACGGAATTCATGGAATTCATGGATTTCATGGAATTCACAGAATTCATGGAATTCACGGAATTCATGGAATTCACGGAATTCAGGGAATTCACGGAATTCACTTAAATTCATGAAATTCACGGAATTCTTGGAATTCACGAAATTCGCGGAATTCACGAAATTCGCGGAATTCACGGAATTGATGGAATTCATGGAATTCACGGCATTCACGG
>CAKNYM010049993.1:214877-236036 GCA_932195095.1 Andricus curvator | reverse complement strand
AATGGTTAAAATTTCAGTTAAAAAATTAGGTTTCTACTAAACTAATGAATTTTCAACTAAAATGATTGATCTTTAACTAGAACAATTGAATTTTCAACCAAAAAGATGAATATTCAAACAAAAAGATAATTTTTTACCAAAACATACATGTTTTCAACAAATTACATGAATTTTCAACTCAAAATGACAAACATTAAACCAAATGATTGAATTTTGAACAAAAAAATATCAATTTTCAACCATGAATGTGAAATTTAAATTTTCAGTTAACAAAAATTAATTTTCGAGCAAAGTAATGAATTTTTAACTAAAATTATGAGTCTTTAATTGGAATAGTTGAATTTTAAACCAAAAAGGTGAATTTTTAACCAAAAAGATGAATTTCTACCAAAAAAGACAACTTTTCAACAAAATACATGAATGTTCAACTAAAAAAAAAACAATAAATTGTAAACCCAAAAAAAGGAATGGTTAAAATTTTAGTTAAAAAATTAGGTTTCTACTAAACTAATGAATTTTCAACTAAAATGATGCATCTTTAACTAGAACAATTGAATTTTCAACCAAAAAGATGAATATTCAAACAAAAAGATAATTTTGTACTAAAACAAACAATTTTTCAACAAAATACATCCATTTTCAACTGAAAATAAATAAATTGTAAGCCCAAAAAAAAAGGAATGGCTACATTTTCAGTTAAAAAAATTAATTTTCAACTAAACTAATCAATTTTCAACTAAAATGATGATTCTTTAACTAAAACAATTGAATTTTCTACAAAAAAGATGAATTTTCAACTAGGAAAACTAATTTCTGCCCAAAAGGGATGAATTTTGAACTAAAAAATACAATTTTTTAAAGAAAAATTGAATAGTTAAACTTTTAGTTAAAAAAATTAATGTTCAACCAAAGAGATGAATTTTCAACTGAAATGATGGAATATTCAATTGGAATAGTTACTTCTTCAGTTTAACAAATAAATAATTTTCAAACAAAACAAAAAACTAATTTGAATTCAAATAAAAAAGACGACATTGGTCATGAGTAGAATTTTCAACCAAGAAAGATTTTTCAGTCAAGAGAGAGAAACAATTGCAAGCAAACTGTTGAATTTTTAAGAAAATACATGACTTTTCAACCAAATACTTGAATTTTCAATTTAAAACGATCAATTTTCAGATAAAAAAATTAATTAAAAAAAAAAAAAGAATTTTCAATAAAATAGTTAAATACAGTGCCAGAAAGCTACTTTTACAAAATAATCATTCTTATTCAATTTTATATTGCAATTTAAAAATTGAAAAAAATTCCCTGCCATTTCCAGGTTTTTCCAGGTATATACAAATTCCCTGAAAATTCCAGGTTTTCCAGGTAGGGTAGACACCCTGATTATGCAACGCTCTCTGATTAATTTAATTTCGACAAGAGTATTATAGGTACTTGAAATACTTGGTTACTGCATATAATTAAAAAACTAGATTTTCTTTAGTTTTTACTTAGTTTTTAATGTAAGTATATCATTTTTTCTAGATAATAATTAATCATTATCATAATGGTTTAAATTAATCTTAAAATTTAATGGTAGTGATAAGTAATACAGTTCATACTCCATAGCTACAGCCTCTACACCCTGCATGTACAACCTAAGATCCACCATAGTAGAGTTGTTTAGCATTTTTTTATTTTTATTCTGTTGTGACATTTTTCTTATTCGTTTAAGAATGTTCAAGATGAGATTGATCGAAGCTTTAATATAAATGCTAATATTAATACTAAAATATAGTGACCGATAAAATTTCACCCAAGTAAAAAAATTTAAATTAATTTTCAAAACTAAGTTTCGAAAATTATTTCTAACTAGATTTGCGTAATTTACAAACATTTTAACGATCTGTACATTTTTTGTTTCAATTTTTGGCTGAAAAATAATAATTAAGCATAAATCGTGATTTTGAAGAATAAAGTAAAAAGTTAGAATGCAACAGTCAACCTCCTCTTCAACATCAGTTTTGAGTGTGCATAGATTGTATAATTTTTAGGTAAATTTGCAGTAAATATTATGAAAATAATCGCAACTCTCTTTCACGGTTTCAACAACGGCTTGTAATTTCGGCTCGATTCGACTTTCGACGAGCACGTAATTCTTCGAAGAAAATATTTGCCAATATTGTGAATATTTTCATGCCCGTCCAAAGCAGAAAAAACAGTAACTACAAACGACAAAGAGAAACTCTATATGTATAACAAATTACATTGAAATAGACACCGAAAGAGACATTTATTTTATAGATTATAGTTTGCACCATGCTTATTTTTTTTATATTTTATTTTATTTTTCTCGAGAGGACACGTTTTGACGACCTTTCGCTGACAATGAGAGCACTTAAGATTACTAGCAAAACGTACCCTGAAGAATGTAATGCCTGAAAGCCTATAACTATATCGATATAAAGCATTGTGAAATGATTGTGTGCATCCTAGATAATAGTTTCAAAGAAATGCAAGATAGTCCTTAACTAACAAATGCATTTTCCTAATTTCATGAACATAATAATTAATATTCTGATCGTAATTTCAGTTCAACTAGTTTTAAAGTCTAAGTATGGTCGTGCGGTGTGTGCGCCCCCACGACCACGGTAGTTTCACAATTTTATATTTCCGTTGAAAGTAATTTAAAACGCAACTGATGTAAAAGATTATTAATAATGAAAGTTGATAAAATGTATTCATTTCTTATTCCAACGTATTGCACTCCGAGAAGTTTAGGCTTTGAAACATTATCATTTAGTGTTCGTACAGCATTACATAATGGCAGAAGGTGTCATTTAAGGCGTTACGCTTAAATTGAAGCGTTTTTTATGCGCATATTCACAAATGCCAATAAAATACTTTGTCAATTGCACTCGTTATTATTTTCGCATTTTCTCGCTCTTGATATCACAAATTTGAAGGAAATCAATTAGCCGACTTTGAAACAAACTCAAAGGACAACGAATACTTTTGTCGACTTAAAAATATTAAGAAAGTTAGTGCATTATAATAAAAAAAAGTCTATGAAAGAATTTGAATTGTCTTCTATGCTTCGATCGCAATTTCTTATGAATAATATATAATTAACTAAATATATTTCGAGACTACAATAAACCTATTGTTGGCGGTAGCAATCTCACATTTTATTTCCCTAAACAATTATTGTTTTAGGAACTCGATAAATTCTGGACTTTTCAAATTTAACTCTTTCGCCCAGAAATTTTGTTTCCAACGAATAAATAAATAAAAATAGGTTGCGCCTATTTGGAAATTAATTTAAAATAAATAATCTAATTGACGCGCGATTAGAATGTATAGAACTGAAAATTTCGGCTTAGGTAAAATCATTTGACAGTAGTCAATTCATGCGTAATATAAAACATTTCACAGTTAGAAAGAGAGAAAGAGGGAGCGAAAGAGTTAATAATATATTACATACATTCTTATTTAAATCCCTGGTGGAACAATTTTTACAAAAAAGTACAGAAAACTAAAACTATTTTTACAGGAATCTATAAATAACTACAATAAATTACAACCGAAATTACAGGAAAGTACAACTTTGTTCTACTATTGAGACGAATTTTGTACTTTTTTTTTGTATTTTTATGTACATTGATGTATTTTATTGTTGTTTTAATTTTCTACAAGAATTTACAAAAAATTACAATCACAAGAATCTGCAGGTATTTACATGTTTTGCAGGCAAAAAGTTTTTCTTTTTCGACCTAGGATGACAAATATTTAGAATATTGCAATGAGATAATTTTAAATTAAGATGTGATAATTTTAAATTAAGATGCGATAATTTTAAATTAAGATGCGATAATTTTAAATTAAGATGCGATAATTTTAAATTAAGATGCGATAATTTTAAATTAAGATGCGATAATTTTAAATTAAGATGCGATAATTTTAAATTACGATGCGATCATGTATCCATGATCGCTATTACAAAAAAAGCTTCTGTTTAAACTTTGAAGGAATGGTAGAATATTAAAACAATGATGAATAATCATTATTAAACAAAAAACCATAAATTTCAAGTTTAATTTTCAAATATATAGCAATCTATTGGACACCATATATGTCATTTAAAATTATGTAACTGCAATATTCTCAATATTTGTCATCCTAGGTCGAAAAAGAACAGTTTTCTGACTGAAGATAAAAATTGAACAATTGAGAAAGAATTGATCACGGTCATTACAATTAAAAGATTCGAACTCTTGAAGCTAAACATTTTTTAACCTGAATTATAAAAACTGATCGGCAAATTAAGACACTCAAAGTCAAATAAATACTTTTGAATTTTTAACTTTTAAAATTAAAACTTAAAAAAATGTTAATTAAAACGCTCAATAATTCACGCGTATAACAGAAGTTTTTAATACTTTTTAACTGATTTAAAAAAAATTAAAAGCCTTTAAACTGCAACAATTTAAATTTTATACTTTTAATTTATGAATTTTCAAAATTATACAATTTTAAGCTAGAAAAATTAATTTTGAAGTCTTTTTAAATATTCTCTTAAAAATTTGGTTTAAAAAAATAATTTAAAAAATCTCCAGGAATCTAATAATAATATCATTAACTTGAAACTCGAATTTTTCCTACAATTTTTTCAAAATTCTGCAAAAGTAAAAAAACCTGCCTTAAAATCATCCAAATTATTTTTTTACAATTTTGGAAATCTTATTAAATATTCTTTTCAAATTAATTTTAAATTATTTTGGAATCTTTTCAAAACTTTCAAATATATTTTAAACTTGCTCGATTATTTTCCAAATTAATAATTGTTCAATTGTGATTAATCAATCAAAAAAGTTTGTTTTAAATATTCTCTTAAAATTAATTTTTCAAAATAAAAAATCGTTTTAAATTTTCCCAACAAACATAAGATTTTTTTATTTTCTAAAAAACCTTTAAAGATCCTTGAAAAGCTTCAAAATATTATTTCGGAACCTTCAGGAATCTAAATATAGTTTTTTGTTTTTCAAAATATTTTCCAGTTTTAAATTGAGTATGGATTTTCTCATATTTTCAATAGTTGTATTTTTAACCAAAAAAATATTAGTTTTCAACCAAAAATGGAATAGTAAAATTTTTAGTTAAAAAATTAATTTTAATCTGAAATACTTGAATTTTCAAACAAAAAATTAATTCTTAATAAAAAAAGATAAATTGTCAACCAAAACTTAATTAAATTTCAAGTAAAAAAAAAAAGTTTAAAATTGTAAATACTTAACTGAAATAGTTGAATTTTAAACCAGAAAGCTGAATTTTTAACTGAATCTTTAACTAGAATAATTTAATTTTTGACCAAAAAGATTAATTTTCCACCAAGACGATTAATTTCTACCAAAGAAGATGAGATTTCAACTAAAAGACAATTTTTCAACCAAAAATTGAATAATTAAATTTCTAGTCAAAAAATGAATGTTCAGTTTTAAATTAAGTTTGGATTTTCTCAAAGCTTGTAAATATCTCTTAAACTAAGTCAATTTTTTTTTTAAATTGATGATTGTTCAATTGTTATTTATGTATCAAAATTCATTAATTTCACTTACATTTATTAAAAATTTGTTAAATAGAACAATTAAAATTGTAACGTTCAAACTTTTAATTTAACACTGAAATATTAACGATTCAAGGCTTTCTATTTTAAATAGTTCAATTTTAAATTGTTTAGTTTTTAATATTTTATTTATAATTGCTCATTTTAAACAAAAAAGTAAGATATTACTAAATATTCAAAAAATGTCATCCTTAATTAAAAAATTTGAAATTAAATGGTTAAAAATGTAATATTTTAGATTGCAACAATATTTGAATAGGATTTGGAATTGAATACGAGCGTTGAGTTATGAATCTATTAATTTGAAATTATTTTAAAATTAAGAATAGTTTATACAGTTTCAATCGAAGGTTTACATTTAACTACTGAGGCTTTCAAATTGAAAAATTTCTATTTTTAACGTCAAAATCTGTAACTTGCTTAATTTTGAACAAATTCAGAATCGTTCGTAAAATCAATTATTGTTCAATTTTTAATAATGGAACTACAATTCAATGTGATTTATTATAAAAGCAAAAATTCTTCGTAAAAGTGTATTATTTTTTTAAATTGCAGTTTCTTGTAGAAACTTATATATTACATATCTTACAAAAATTGACAGTAAAGTACAAGTCGAAAAGTTGATACGGATTCTAGAAGTATTGTTTGTAAAAATTTATATTTTTTTGTAATTTTCTACAATAATTTACATAAAATTGAAAGTGCTTTTATGACGTAAAACTCCCAAATTAAAAAAATGTGAAATCCTGTAGTTTTCCGTAATACCTTGTAGATTTTTACAACAAAGTAAAAAAAATATATTATTAAAAAGTTATAAAAATTTTTGAATTGTAGAAACTTATACTTCATTGTGAATTTTTTACTTTTCTACAAGAAAATACAAGAAAAAAATTAGCTATTTGTATTTAACTGTATTTTACTGTTAAATTTTGTGCATATTTTTTACAAAAAAGTACAAATTTTAACAAAAAATTACAGTTCTAGAAACTGTGTACTTTCGTGTAACAATTTTTTCCACCAGGAATATTAAGCAACATTAAAATAATGTCATTGATTGGCGTGAAAAAAGAAAGATAAAAAGTTATGAATTGTCACAGGCTTTTTAATTTGGCTCTGTGCATTTTATTTATAGTTAAAGCCTCTGATGTGGATGGATGAAAGAATCTAATTAATAAATTAATAAAATACACTGAGAGATGGTAGCAAAGCGGGGATAAGGCAGTTCTCTCTTATGGTAGGATAACTTCTGGAAACGGCGACAAACATTGAGTCTGACAAATCACAGAGGAAAGACTACAAAACTTAATTTCGATTAAGTGAGCCCTCCAAATGAGATCAAAGTTCGTAACCGTTTCCGGCAGATAGCCGAGAACGATAGATAGCCATTGAATGATATTATCATACAATTACAAATACTCAAAAGCCACAATCATTCGTACAATTTTACGTAAACTGCATGTCGAATCGCCATACCATTTCAGAAAGTCTTTTCTGGTACTTTTCGCGAGTCAGCTGTAATTAGAACTGGATTAATTGATGACAAGCAGTAACCAAGCCAACAACAAAAAATGCGAGTGACTTGTACAATAGTACAAGTGACAAAATAGTCGTAGTTCACAATCACAAAATATCAGCGCCATCGCGTAAAAGTAGACATTTTTTGCTCTGTCACGAATGAATTTACGGTAAGTAATAATAATAATTTATAAAAACCCACTATTTACAATTCGATAAGACATGCAGTATTCTTATAATAATAACTTAATTTACCTATCGCAATATACCTATATATCATCACGTGCTTCTTTAATAAACAAAAACGGACGCGGTGCTCGTTGTGGGTAAATGGTTGTATGTACGTCTGCAATCTTACTAAATAGGTTTTATGTAGGTATTTATGCGTACGCGTTATAAATCAACTTGACGTCTGAATTTATTTTATTTTCATCGGCAAAAGAATTCTTGCTCTCGTTTTCTGTAAAAGTGAAGAATTTCAGGTTATGTTCACGATCGTTGAGTGATGACATCCACCTCTACAGGGATACATGAAAAAGTAAACAGCAAAATAATATTAATACAGGAAAGGAATCAAAACTAATTTCAAAGAAAAATTAAACAGACACAAATCAAAATTATCAGAATATGGGGTCTGCACAGTAGGGTGTCTACTCAAATCCTGGAAAAAAATTCCCTGGCAAATCCCGGGTTTTTACAGGTAAAAATATTGCATTTTTAACAAGATAAATAAATTTTTAACCAAAAAGTTGAATTTTCAAACAAGAAGATGAATTTTCAACCAAATAGTCGAATTTTCTACTAAAAGAGATTAATTTTCAACTAAAATTAAAAACGAATTTTCAACAAAATAGTTGAATTTTCAACCAAGAAGATTAATTTTCAACCAAAAAGACGATATTTCAACAGAATAATTAATTTTCAATTAAAAAAAAAAAAAGAAATTTTCGACAAAATAGTTTCATTTTAAACTGGAATAGTTCAATTTTTAGTTTTAAAAAATTAATTTTCAAACAAAAAAAAACGAATTCTCAACAAAATGATTAAATTTTCAGTAATAAAAAAAATTAATTTGCAACCAAAAAACAAACTTTCTGCCAAATAGTTGAATTTTCAACCAAAATACAGGAATTTCAAACTAAAAAAGATGAATTAAAAAAAAACTTTAACAGTTAAATTTTCAGTAAAAAAGAATTTGAACAAAAAAAAAAAACAAACAAATTTTTAACAAAATAGTTACATTTTAAAACAAAATTATGAATTTTAAACTAAAATGAAGACTCTTCAACTGGACCAGTTGAATTTTCAACCAAAACAATTAATTTTCAACCAAGAAGATTAATTATCAACCAAAAAAGAAGATATTTAAAAAAAATTAATTTTCAACTAAAAAAAGAAGAAGAAATTTTTGACAAAATAGTTTAATTTTAAACTGAAGTAGTTCAATTTTCAGTTTAAACAAATTAATTTTCAAAAAACAAAATAATTTGTAACAAAATTGTTAAATATTCACTAAAAAAAACTAACTTTCTACCAAATAGTAGAATTTATTTGAAACAAATAATATGAATTTTAAATTAAAAAAGATAAAATGTTAACCAAAAATTGAACAGTTAAATTTTCAGTAAAAAAAATTAATGTTTTAACTAATTTTCATTTTTAAAAAACTAATTTTCAACAAAATAGTTACATTTTAAAACAAAATGATGAATTTTCAACCAAGAAGATTAATTTTCAACCAAAAAGACGATATTTCAACAAAATAATTAATTTTCAATTAAAAAAAAAGAAATTTTTGACAAAATACTTTCATTTTAAACTGGAACAGTTCAATTTTTAGTTTAAAACAATTAATTTTCAAAAAAAAAAACGAATTCTCAACAAAATGATTAAATTTTCAGTAAAAAAAAAAAAATTAGTTTGTAACCAAAAAAAAAAAAAAACTTTCTACCAGATAGTTGAATTTTCAACCAAAATACATGAATTTCAAACTAAAAAAGATGAATTTAAAAGAAAAATTTAACAGTTAAATTTTCAATAAAAAAAAAAATTCAACAAAAAACAACAAATTTTTAACAAAATAGTTACATTTTAAAACAAAATGATGAATTTTAAACTAAAATGAAGACTATTCAACTGGACCAGTTGAATTTTCAACCAAAAAAATTAATTTTCAACCAAGAAGATTAATTATCAACCAAAAAGACAATATTTAAAAAAAACTAATTTTCAACTAAAAAAAAAGAAGAAATTTTTGACACAATAGTTTAATTTTAAACTGAAGTAGTTCAATTTTCAGTTTAAAAAAAATTAATTTTCAAGAAACAAAATAATTTTTAACCAAATTTTTCAATATTCACTAAAAAAAACGAACTTTCTACCAAATAGTAGAATTTATTTGAAACAAATAATATGAATTTTAAATTAAAAAAGATCAACTGTTGACCAAAAATTGAACAGTTAAATTTGCAGTAAAAAAAATTAATGTTTAACTAATTTTGATTGTAAAAAAACTAATTTTCAACAAAATAGTTACATTTTAAAACAAAATGATGAATCTTCAACTGAAACAGTTAAATTTTCAACGAAGAAAATTAATTTTCAACCAAGAACATTTATTTTTAACAAAAAAGACGATATTTCAACAGAATAATTAATTTTCAACTACAAGGAGAAGAAATTTTTGTTAAATAATTTAATTTTAAAATGAAATAGTTCAATTTTCAGTTTAGAGAAATTAATTTAAAAAAAAAGAATTTGTAACAAAATTGTTAAATATTCACTAAAAAAACGAACTTTCTACGAAATAGTTGAATTTTCAACGAGAAAGATGAATTTTCAACCAAAAAGATGAATTTTCAACCAAGAAGATTATTTTCTATCAAAAAAGACGAATTTTAAACTAAAAAAGATAAATTATTAACCAAAAATTGAACAGTTAAATTTTTAGTTAAAACAATTAATGTTCAACCAAAGGGATGAATTTTCAACTAAAATTATGGAATATTCAATTAGAATAGTTACATTTTCAGTTTAAAAAAAACTAATTTTCAATAAAATAGTTACATTTTAAAACAAAATTATGAATTTTCAACTAAAATGAATCCTCAACTGGAATAGTTGAATTTCTAACAACAACAAAATTAATTTTCAACCAAGAAGATTAATTTTCTACTAAAAAGATGAATTTTCAACAAAATTTTTTTAATTTACACCAAAAAGATTAATTCTTAACTGAAATAGTTGCATTTTAAACAAAAATTAATTTTCTACCAAAAAGAACGAATTTTCAACAAAATACATGGATTTCCCACTAAAAAAGATAAATTTTCAACCGAAAATTAAATAGTTTTTAAAAATTAGAAATTAATTTTCAACAAAAAAATATGATTTTTCGACTAAAATAATGGAATGAATATTCAAATAAAATAGTTAAATTTTCAGTTGAAAAATTTTATTTTTAACCAAAAAAGAGTTAGAGAAAATATTTGAATGTTCTACAAAAAATGTAATAGTTGATATATCAACGGAAAACATTCTAACTTAAATCAAAAGCAGTTGAACTCAACAAAAAAGACGAATTTCCAACAAAATAGTTTAATCCTCAAACAGATTAATTTGTTTACCAAAATAGTTAGTTTTCAACCAAAAAGTTAAATTTTCATCCATGAAGATTAATTTTCTACCAAAAAGACGAATTTTTTTAACAAAATAGTTAAAGTTTTAACTGGAATAATTAAATTTTCAAGAAAAAAATGAATTTTCGAGAAAAAAAACAACGCATTTTCAACCAAAAAGATGAATTCTCAACAACAAATGTAATAGTTGATATTTTAACCAAAATAGATTTTAATTTTAAATAAAAAGCAATTGAATTCAACCAAAAAAGACGAATTTCCAACAAAATAGTTGAATCCTCAAAACAAAATAGATTAATTTTCTATCAAAATAGTTCAATATTAAACCAAAAAGATGAATTTTCATCCATAAAGAGTAATTTTCAACCAAAGAGATGAATTTTTAATTAAAATGATGAAAAATGATGAATTTTCTAAATAAAAGTATTTTTCTACAAAATAGTTTAACTTTGAATCAAGTAGTTAAATTTTCAACCAAAAAGATGGATTATCAACGAAAAATGTAATAGCTGCTGAATTTTCAAGCGAAAAGATTATTTTTCAGCCAAGAAGATTCATTTTCTTCTAAAAAGGACGAATTTTCAACAAAAACATAAATTTTCAACCAAATTGTTAAATTTTCAGTTAAAAAAATTAATTTAAAAAAAATAATAATAATAATTATCAAATAAAAAGTTAAATCCAGTAATATAAAGCTACTTTTACCAATGAAAAAACTATGTTATTTAATTTTATATTATAATTTTTACAAAATTAGGCACGCTCTCGAAAAAATTCCCTGACTTAAAAAAATATCCCTGAAATTTCCAGGTTTTCCAGGTGAGTAAGCACCCTCTGCAAGTTCAAATTTTATTTTCAAATTCGTTTGCTTCCATCCACGGATTTCGTTCCAATTCCAATTCCTGGACCAAAATTGCCAAATTTCCGGATAACCAAAAATAGTATTTTCTATAGTTATCAACAATAGAGGCCCAAACTTTGTAAAAAAATCTTGTTAATTACTACAAAGCAAGTGCACATATTAAAAATGAGAAATTTATCCATTTTATAACGGTAGCCAATCCAATTTGTCAAAAAATTTTATTTTCAGAAACTATATATAGTAGTCGGGAACAGCCGTAATTTCCAAAAAGAAATTCTCAACGGAAGCCTCTCAAATTCGACAAGACGAACACATTTTTTTCAGAAATTATGTAATAGTTAGAGACCGGCGAAATTAAAAAACGGACTTGTTTAGGTTCGCCGAAATTCGGTGAGCATAGAAAAAATATTTTCAAAATTTTAATTTTTACTTCACACTACTTTTTCTTTCTTTGAAAGAAGGTTACGCTCCTTGGCGGACAAAAGATTTCGACGGAAATGAAACTGAGGAATTTATGTGTATTTTTAATTTTTCCCCGTCTAAATACATTGGAAAAAATTCAAAGGGTGTCCGGGAGGGGTGAATATGAACCGATGTTGCTAAAATTTAAAGGCAACATTTTTTTGGCCTTTTGGAACGAAATCCGTAGATTAGAGGAAAAGAATTTTACCTTTGAAAAATAAGGGACACCTAGAGTTCTTAAATGACCAAGAATTTATGTTGAGCAAATGCTCTTGAGAATATGCTCAGCATTTAGGCTCGAGCACAGCATTTATAGAGCATTAGAGAGAATTTAAAGCTTTTATTGTTTAAACAAATATATATCATAATGAATACATATATTTTTACAAAAACATTCGAGTGAAATAAACATATTTTTTGTTTTAAATACAGAGTTGCTACAGGTCAGGTAATTCCAAAAAGTCAGGGAATGTCAGGGAAAACCTGACAGAGTTAGGGAATTTCTGATAAATTAAAGTTAAAATTAATTTTATTATTATGGTTAAAAATCACAACTATTTGGTCGAAAATTAATCTGTTTCGAGTGATGATTCAGACCCGTTTATAGAAAATTCATCTTTTTTGGTTGAACTCAACTATTTTTTATATAAAATTAAAATCCATTTTGTGGTTGAAATATGATACATCACGTGTTTCGCTGAGAATTCATCTTTTTTGTAGAAAATTCAACTACACAGTTGGAAGTGGAACTACTTTGTTAAAATTTCATTTATTTGGTTGATAATTCATCATTTTAGTTCAAAACCCTTTTTTTTTGTTCAAAATTTAATTATTTTGTTGAAAATTGTTTTAACTGAAAACTTAACTCCTAAATGTTTGGTTCAAAATTTATCTTCTTAAGTTGTAAATTCAAATATTTGGTTTAAAATTCCTGTACTTCATTAAAAATTCAAATTTTGTGGGAGAATATTTAATCTTCTTGGTGACTAATTCATCTTTTTGGTTGGAAATTCCTTCAAAAATTAAAATATTTGGTTGAAAATTCATGTACTTTGTTAAAAATTCATCTATTTTGGTAGAAAATGCATCTTATTGCTTGAAAATTGATCTATTTGGTTGAAGATCAGTTTTTTCCAATTTAGAATTAATTTTTTTAACTGGAAATGTAATTGTTCCATTTTTTGTCGAAAATTTATCTTTTTTTATAGAAATTTAATCTTCTTGGTTGAAAATTATACTATTTCGTTAAAAATTTACTTTAATTTGATTGAAAATTAATTTTTTTACTGAAAATTTAACTATTATATTTTTAGTTGAAAATTTATCTGTTTTAGGTTCAAATTCAACTATTTGTTGAAAATCCGTATTTTTTGGTAGAAGAGTACTCTCATTAGTTGAAATTTCATCTTTTTGGTTAAAAATTAATTTCTTTGGTTGAAAATTTATTTTACTGACTGAAAAATTATCCTACTTCATTTTTGGTAGAAAATTGATCCTTTTAGTTTTAAGATCATGTATTTCGTTGAAAAATAAATTTTTTTAAGTCGAAGATTCGTCATTTTAGTTGAAAATTCATCTTAACTATTCCATTTTTGGTGGAGAATTTACCTTTTTTGATAGAAATGTAATATTTGTTGTTAACAAATTATCTGTTTAGTAGAAAATTTAACTATTCTATTTTTTGTTAAGAATTCATTTCTTTCATTGAAAAAAAAACAACTATTTAGTTGAAAATTCGTTTTTTTATTGATAGAAAATTCATCATTATGATTAAACATTCATTTCTTTGGTTGAAAATTCGTTTTTCTTTAGTTGAAAATTAAGTTTCATAACTGGAGATATAATTATTCCATTTTCGTTTGAAAATTTATATATTTAGTTGAAAATTAATTAATTTTGCTGAAAACAAGTTTTTTTTTTAAATTTGCTTTTCTAATTGCAAATTAAAAAATTATATTTTTGATTTGTAAATTTATCTTTTTTTGTTTAAAATTGAATTATTTTGTTAAGAATTAATTTTTTTTGGTTTGAAATTTATTGTCTTAACTGAACATTTAATTCTTCTATTTTTTGTTAAAAAGTTATTTTTTTTATGGAAAAAAAAATTATTTTGTTGGAAATTCGTTTTTTTTTTGGTAGAAGGGTGCTCTCATTAGTTGAAATTTCATCTTTTTGGTTAAAAATTAATTTCTTTGGTTGAAAATTTAACTGTTTTTTTGAAAATTCGTTTGTTTTTTGGTTGAAAATTTATTTTACTGACTGAAAATTATCCTAATTTATTTTTAGTAGAAAATTGATCCTTTTAGTTTTAAGTTTATGTATTTAGTTTAAAATTAAATTTTTTTTAGTCGAAGATTCGTCATTTTAGTTGAAAATTCACCTTAACTATTCCATTTTTGGTGGAGAATTTACCTTTCTTGATAGAAATGTAATCTTTGTTGTTAAAAAATTATCTGTTTAGGAGAAAATTTAACTATTCTATTTTTTGTTAAGAGTTCATTTCTTTCATTGAAAAAAAACTATTTAGTTAAAAATTCGTTTTTTTATTGATAAAAAATTCATCATTATGATTAAACATTAATTTCTTTGGTTGAAAATTCGTTTTTCTTTAGTTGAAAATTAAGTTTTATAACTGGAGATATAATTATTCCATTTTCGTTTGAAAATTTATATTTTTAGTTGAAAATTAATTAATTTTGCTGAAAACTAGTTTTTTTATTTGCTTTTCTAATTGCAAATTGAAAAATTATATTTTTGGTTTGTAAATTTATCTTTTTTTGTTTAAAATTGAATTATTTTGTTAAAAATTAACTTTTTTTGGTTTAAAATTGATTGTCTTAACTGAAAATTTAATTCTTCTATTTTTTGTTGAGAAGTTTTTTTTTTATGAAAAAAAAAAGTATTTTGTTGAAAATTCGTTTTTTGTTTTGTTGAACATTTATTTTTCTGAAATGTTAACTATTCTAATTTTGGTTGAAAATTGATTTTTTTAGACAAAAATTCATGTAATTTGTTGAAAATGAGTCTTTCGGTAGAAAATTAATCTTTTGGGTTGAAAATTCAACGATTTTTGGTTAAAGATTCCTCATTTTAGTTAAAAATTCATTTCTTCGGTTGAAAATTTATCTTTTTGACTTGAAAACACAACTAAAAAGTGTTTTAAGTATATTTAGAAACATAATTTATTTTGCATTAACATTATTAATCTTCTAGGTGTATGGTTGGTTTTATATCTAAAAAGGATGTAGAAATTGGGATATCGTAGCAACTCTGAAGAAGGCACTGTTTAATGCAAATAATGTTTTCTATTTAACTTATTTTTTCACTTAAATTTAGCACCCTTTCCAATTTGAAGCGATGCATTTTCCGCGAAAATTAAACATTGCAATTATTATTAATAAAAATAGAAAATACGATTTTTTAAATCCTAATTCAAAATTCTCATAAATGCTCATTAAATACTCAAAGCATATGAAAGTCAAGCATATTCTCGAGCATATTCTCAAACTCGTGAGAATTTCTCCGAGCACTTAAACTCGCTACAACACTAGGGACACTCTACTTAGTGTTCTAAAGAGTTTAAGTGCTCGGAGAAATTCTCACGAGCTTGAGAATATGCTTGTCTTTCATGTGCTTTGAGAATTTAATGAGCATTTTGAATTAGGATTTAAAAAATCGTATTTTCTACTTTTATTAATAATAATTACATTGTTTTAATTTCGCGGGAAAATGGATTGCTTCAAATTGGAAAGGGTGCTTAATTTAAATGATAAAAGAAGTCAAAGTAATAGAAAACATATTATTCGCATTAAACAGTGCCTTATTCAAGGTTGCTACAATATCCCAATTTCTAAATTCTTCTAGGTATAAAACCAAGCATACACCTAGAAGATTATTAATGTTAATGCAAAAAAAATGTGTTTGTAAATATATTTAAAACACTTTTTAGTGTTTTCAAGTTAAAAAGATAAATTTTCAACCAGAGAAATGAATTTTCAACTAAAATGATGAATTTTCAACTAAAATGATGAATTTTCAAACAAAAATATGAATTTGTAACCAAATAGTTAGTAGAATTTTCAACCCAAAAGATTAATTCTCTACCAAAAAAATACTCATTTTAAACAAAGTGTATGAATTTTCAACCAAAATTAGAATAGCTAAAATCTCAGAAAAATAAATGTTTAGCCAAAAATAAAACCAAACTTTCAACAAAATATATATTTTTTTAATACAAAAAAAAAAAGATTTTTTAACAGAAGATAGAACAATTAAATTTTCAGTTAGGACAATCAAATTTCAACCAAAAAAATGAATTCTCGACAAAATAATTCAATCTTAAACTAAAAAGGATAACTTTACAAACCAAAAATGTAATATTTTGCATTTAGAGAAGTAAATTTAAAAAAACGAGTTTTCAGCAAAATTAATTAATTTTCAACAAAAAATAAATAAATTTTAAGCAAAGTAGTTCAACTTTAAACCAAAACTTTTTGACCAAAAAATTTGACTTTTTAACAAAATAGTAGAATTTTCAACAAAATAATTAAATTTTCATCAAAATGAATTTTCAACCAAGTAGTTGAATTTTCAACTAAAAAAGATACATTTTCTACCAAGTAGTTGAATTTTCAACTAAAAAAGTTAAATTTTCATCAAAAAATGGAATAGTTAAATTCTTAGTTAAAAAAATTATTTTCAAACAAAAATGAAACGAAATTTCAACAGAATAGTTCAATTTAAAAAAAAAAATCAATTTCAAGCAAAGTAGTTCAATTTCCAACCAAAATTTTTTGACCAAAAAAGATGACTTTTTAACAAAATAGTTGAATTTTCAACAAAATAATCAAAATTTCAACAAAATACATGAATTTTCAACAAAATACATGGATTTTCAACTAAAAAAGATACATTTTCAACCAAAATTAGAATAGTTTAACAGTAAATAGAACAATTAAATTTTCAGTTAGGACAATCAATTTTCAACAAAAAAAATGAATTCTCGACAAAATAATTCAATCTTAAACTAAAAAGGATAAATTTACAAACCATACATATAATATTTCAATTTGCAGTTAGAGAAGTAAATTTAAAAAAAAACGAGTTTTCAGCCAAATTAATTAATTTTCAACTAAAAATATAAATTTTCAAGAGAAAATGGAATAGTTATATCTTCAGTGAAGAAAATTAATTTTCAACTTAAAAAAAAAAATTTTGAACCAAAAAAATTAATTTTTTACCACAATGATGAATTTTTGACGAAATAGTGATTTTTTTCAGCCAAAGAAATGAATTCTTAAAAAAAGTAGAATTATTAAATTTTCTACGAAAAAGATTACATTTCTATCAAAAAAGGTAAATTTTCCACAAAAAATGGTATAGTTAAAGTGAATTTTCAACTAAAATGATGAATCTTCAACTAAAAAAATGTTAGTTTTTAACCAAATACATGAATTTTAAACTAAAAAGAGCAATTTTCTACTAAAAATAAAGTAGGATCAATTTCAACCAAAAAACAAACGAATTTTCAACAAAAGAGTTAATTTTTGAACCAAAGAAATGAATTTTCAACCAAAAAGATGAACTTTTAAACCAGAAGAATAATTTTCAACTAAAAAAGACGTTTTTTCAACAAATAGTTGAATTTTAACCTAAAACAGATAAATTTTCAACTAAAAATAGAATAGTTAAATTTCCAGTAAAAAATTAATTTTCAATCAAATTAAAGTAAATTTTAAACGAAATAGTAGAATTTTCAACCAAGAAGATTACATTTTTATCAAAAAAGATAAATTTTTGACAAAAAGTGGAACAGTTACATTTCCAATTAAAAAAATTAATTTTAAATAAGAAAAAACTAATTTTCAACCAAAAAGATCCATTTTCAAATTTTCAACGAATAAGATGAATTTTCTAACAAAAAAGATGCATTTTTTAAAAAATGCATGAATTTTCAACCAAATATTTGTATTTTTGAAGGAATTACCCACCAAAAAGATGAATTAGTCCAATTAGTTCCCAAAGTACAAGAATTTGAAAACAAATATTTGAATTTCTAATTTAACAAGATAAATTTTGAACCAGACGTGTAAACGAGTTAAGTTTCAGTTAAAACAATTAATTTTCATCTAGAAAACATAATTTGCAATAGAGTAATTAAATTTTGAACAAAAAAAGGGGTTTCAACTAAAATGATGAATCATCAACCAAATAAATGAATTTTCCAACTAAGTTGTTGAATTTTCTACCAAAAAAGATGAATTCTCAACGAGAAACGTGATATATTTATTATATTTCAACCACAAAAAGGATTTTAATTCTAGACCAAAAATAGTTAAATTCAACCAAAAAAGATGAATTTTCTAAAAAATTGTTTGAATCCTCAACCAAAACTGATTAATTTTCAACCAAATAGTTGCGATTTTTAACCATAATAATAAAATTAACTTCAACTTTAATTTATCGAAAATTCCCTAACTCTGTCAGGTTTTCCCTGACTTTCTGGAATTACCTGACCTGTAACAACTCTGTAATTTAAAAAAAGTATATGTTCATTTCACTCTGGAATGGGTTTGAAAAAATGTATGTATTAATTATGGTATATATTTACTTAAACAATAAATGCTTTAAATTCTCTTAAATGCTCTATAAATGCTCTGTTCGAGCTTAAATGCTGAGCATATTCTCGAGGGCATTTGCTCAACCTAAATTCTTGGGCATTTAAGAACTCTAACCCTACTGCTTTTGAAAAATATGAATATTATTATTATTGTTACTGAAACGTTCTTACCTCGATTGCCAGGTTTAATTGCGTTAACCCCAGTGACGTGGTGTTGACCCGCTCGAATTGGCTTTGCAATAAGTGCACTAGGTCCACGGCGAGCAAGATTTTTCTGCCGCACTGCCTCTTTAATTCTATCGACCTCATACTGGTAACGTTTGCGGTCACGCATTGCACCTTCTTTGGCATCTCGCAGAGCAGTTTCTAGAGCCTTAACTCTCTCCATTGTTGCTCTTAATCTTTTCTCAAGTTTCGGAAGTTCACAACGGAGATCTGCATTATCCCTCACCAACTGTTTGTGCACCTAATAACGATTAAAAAAAAAACAAAATATAAGTATACATTGTACCAATGGTCATCAATTATTTACTATTATATCATACTCGTCGCTGATCAATCAGTCTAGCAATCACCCCAGGCGGAGAGCTTTAAAAAGCCAACGTACATCACGGTTCAGACATAAAAATACACAATGACTTATCATTCCAGTGGGTGGCGATTCGGCAGAAGATTTCAAACTCCCGGTTTTTCCCGGTCAAGTTTTTCAATTAACACGGTCAACTAAAAGTAACATATTCATATTTGCCGCAAAACGTAAACATTTATTTCAATTCATGAAATTCATTCTAAACATCCTTTAACAAAACAGAGCAAAATAAATGAATTTTGAAAAAATACTTGAATTTTCCACTAAAAAATATTAATTTTTTACAAACAATGGAATAGTTAAACTTTCGGTTGAAAAGATTAATTTTAAACAAACAAAAAAACGGATTTTCAACAAAATAGTTCAATTTTCGACCAAAGTGATTAATTTTCAAATAAATTTATGAATCTTCGACTCGAATAGTTAAATTTTGAACCAAAAAGATGAATTTTTAAACCAGAAGAATAATTTTCAACTAAAAAAACGATTTTCCAACGAAATAGTTGAATTTTCCAATTAGAAAGCCAAATTTTCAACTAAAAAGATGAATCTTGAACTGAAATAGATTAATTTTAAACCAAAAAGATGATTTCTCAAACAAGAAGATTAATTTTCAACTAAAACATACGATTTTTCAACAAAATAGTTGAATTTTAGACTAAAAAAGGTGAATTTTCATTCAAGAATGGAACAGTTAAATTTTCAATTTAAAAAAAAAAAAAATTTTCAGCCAAACTGATGAATTTTCAACTAAAATGATCAATATTTAACTGAAATATTTGATTTTTCATCCAAAAGATGAATTCTCAAAAACAAGAAGATTAATTTTTAACTGAAAAAGACGATTCGTCAACAAAATAATTGTATTTTAGGCTAAAAAAAGGTGGATTTTCAATCAAGAATGTAACAGTTACATTTTCAATTAAAAAAAAATAAAATAAAAACGTTCAACCAAACTGATGAATTTTCAACTAAAATGATGAATCTTCAACTGGAATAGTTGAATTTTAAACAAAAAAAAACTAATTTTCAACTAAAATTATGAATATTTAACTGAAATACTTGATTCGCCAGACGATGCATTTTCTAACAAGAAGATTAATTTTCTACCAAAAAAGAAAATTTTTCAACAAAATACATGAATTTTCAACGAAATAGTTGAATTTTCAACTAAAAGGCAAATTTTCAACCAAAAAGATGAATTTTCAAACAAAAAGATTAATTTTCTACAAAAAAAATATAAATTTTCAACTAAATACATGAATTTTCAAACGAAACAGTTGAATTTTCAAGTAAAAAAGACAAATTTTCAACCAAAAAGATGAGTTTTCAACTAAAATAATAAATATTTAACTGAAATATTTGATTTTTCAACCAAAAGATGAATTCTCAAACAATAAGATTAATTTTCAACTAAAAAAAACGATTTTTTTCAACAAAATAGTTGAATTTTAGGCTAAAAAAGGTGAATTTTCAATCAAAAATGTAACAGTTAAATTTTCAATTAAAAAAAAAAAATAAAAATGTTCAACCAACCTGACGAATTTTCAACTAAAATGATAAAGCTTCAACTGGAATAGTTGAATTTTAAACAAACAAAAAATGAATTTTCAACTAAAATGATGAATATTTAACTGAAATACTTGAATCGTCAAACGATGCATTTTCTAACAAGAAGATTAATTTTCTACCAAACAAGAATTTTTTTTAACAAAATACATGAATTTTCAACTAAAAGACAAATTTTCAATCAAAAAGATGAATTTTCACACAAAAAGATTAATTTTCTACAAAAAAATAAAAATTTTCAACAAAATAAATGAATTTTTAAACGAAATAGTTGAATTTTCAACTAAAAAAGACAAA
>CAKNYM010049993.1:196289-214867 GCA_932195095.1 Andricus curvator | reverse complement strand
AAAATACATGAATTTGCATCGAAATAGTTGAATTTTCAACTAAAAGAAAAATTTTCAACCAAAAAGATTAATTTACCATTAGGAAAGAAAAATTTTCAACAAAATATATGAATTTTCAACGAAATAGTTGAATTTTCAAATAAAAAAGCCAAATGTTCAACTAAAAAGATAAATCATCAACTGAAATAGATGAATTTTAAATTTAAAAAAAGACGTTTTTTCAACAAAATAGTTGAATTTTAGGCTAAAAAAGGTGAATTTTCAATCAAGAATGGAACAGTTAAATTTTCAATTTAAAAAAATTAATTTTGAACCAAACGGATGAATTTTCAACTAAAATCATGAATATTGAACTGAAATACTTGAATCGTCAAACGATGAATTTTTAAACAAGAAGATTAATTTTCTACCAAAAAAGTGAATTTTACGACAAAATACATGACATTTCAAAGAAGAAGATTAATTTCTACCAAAAATGATGAATTTTCAACTAAAATGATGAATATTCAACTGAAATACTTGAATTTTCAACCAAAAGATGAATTTTGAAACAAGAAGATTAATTTCTACCAAAAAATACGATTTTTCAACAAAATACATGAATTTTCAACTAAAAAAGATAAATTGTAAACCAAAAATTGAATAGTTCAATTTTCAGTTGAATTTTCAAAGAAGAAGATTAATTTCCTACCAAAAAATATGATTTTTCAACAAAATACATAAATTTTCAACTAGGGAAGACAAATTTTCAACCAAATAGTTCAATTTTGAACTAAAAAAAATCAATTTTCAACCGAGAATGGAATAGTCGAATTTTCAGTTTAAAAAATTAATTTTCAACCAAACTGATGAATTTTCAACTAAAATTATGAATCTTCAACTGGAATAGCTACTTTTACAAATGAAGAATCACTGTTATTCAATTTTATATTGCAATTTAAAAAAATTAAACACGCTTTTGAAAAAATTCTCTAACTTTAAAAAAAATCGCTGATTTTTCCAGGTTTTTTACGGTATATAAAAATTCCCTGACAATTTCAGGTTTTCTACGTAGGGTTAAACACCCTGATCATTAACGAGTCCCAGAAAATATCTTTCACATAATTACATTCACCATCAACTGGATCGTAGCATGCTATAACAAATAGCCTTCAAATTCCCACTTTCATTCTAACCCACAACAATCTAAAGGATACACATTCATACTTTTTTGACATACTATTTTGCTCTCTCATTCATAATCAGACCAACTCCTTGGCTATCATTCATAATCAGACCGACTCCTTGGCTATCATTGATAATCAGACCGACTCCTTGGCTATCATTCATAATTTGACCGACCCCTTGGCTATCATTCATAATCAGACCGACTCCTTGGCTATCATTCATAATCAGACCGACTCCTTGGCTATCATTCATAATCAGACCGACTCCTTGGCTATCATTCATAATCAGACCGACTCCTTGGCTATCATTCAAAATCAGACCGACTCCTTGGCTATCATTCATAATCAGACCGACTCTTTGGCTACCACATGATTCATTATGCGAGTCCACCCATTCCTATAGAGACGATTTTTATTACCTTTGTGAGTTGGTCCAGATTGTTTTCCAAAAAGGAAATCTTTTGTTTCTGAGCCAATGAACCGCCATCATCTTCGTTGTCTTCTGCGTTCATCGATTTCTTGATTCGACACTGAAGATCTTGGACGAACAATTTCCTGAGATTGTGCAGTGTTTGGAGCTCCTTGGCAACAGTTTCCTCCAATCCCTTCAGGTCCTTTCTCGCCTAAAATATCAAGATTTGCGTTTACAAAAAGTTCGACCTTCATGATTACCTAAAACACCCAAGTCTAATAAAACCTACCTGCTCTCGGCGTTCATTCATCAAAAGAAGTTCTTGTAATTTAACGGATTTGTCCGCCTCTTCCTGTTTCAAACGCTCATAATCAGCCTGCATTTGCTGATGCGCTAAAGTGAATTTTTGGTTCAAGTCTTTGAGCTCGCCTATGAGCTGTTGTTTTTCAGAAATCTCATCTCGAAGAGTGGCAACCTGCTTCTGATGAGCGTCACGCAATTGATCCATTTGTTCTTCTAGAGCAACTCTCATCTTTGTAGCTGCTTCTTGTTCTTCTGCCTTCTCTTTGTTGCTCACAGCCTGCACTTGTTCAGCGGCTTTTAATTTTGCACAATATTCTCGCAAAGAATCCACGTCTTCCTCTAAGGTTCGCTTGCGCATATCAGCTTCCTTCATAGCCTCCTGAAGCGATTGCATTTTTGCTTCATGCTGCGAGATCAATAGACGACATTCGCCCAAATCCTTTTCATACTCCGACACCTAGTGGAACATGAAATTAAGTGTTAATAAAATTCTCAAAATTTTACTTCATCCCAAGGTAGCTGAGTATTTTTACCTTTTTGTTGCAATCCGTCTGATTAGTTTCCAGTCCTTGACAACGCTGCACTAAGTTCTTGACTTCGGATTTCATTTTGCTTATGTATAGTCTGGCCACAGTAAATTCTTCTTCCAGTTTACCATTACTGTCAGCTGAGATCTGTTAATAACAAATATTGTTACTTAATCTGCTAATAAACCGAAATTAAAATCATGCGAAAATACGTGTATGTATTTATCTACCTTCAAACTTTCGTCACCACCAATTGCTACGCCAAATTCGCCCAAATCCTTGAGCAAATTGGTCAACATTTCAGCGATACGTTTGCGCTGATGCGCAGACATATCACGTAGCTGTTGTAACTCTGAAGCGGTTGTATTCAGAGTGGTTTGCTTCGCAAGCAACTCTTCGCTTAAAGCTTCGTGTTCCTTATTTTTCATCTCCACCTAGTGTAAAATATAGTAAACAGTGAGAAAGTCAATTCAAAAAAGGCAAAAAGGAATTTTCGCAACACTCATCCTGATGGAAAAAACTTTTACAAGAAAGTACAAGATTTTTACAACTCAGGGTGGTTTTCCCGGTTCCTAAACATTTTTCACGGTCAATGAAATTCAAAAATTCGAACTCAAATGCTAAAAAATGTTCCATTTGAAGTAATAAAAACTGAGCTCCAAATTAAAGCACTCAAAGTGGAACTCTTGAATTTTTAACTTTTAAAATTGAAGCTTAAAAGCTTTTTAATTCAAAAATTTTGTATTAAAATGCTCAATAATAATTTACACGTATAAAATGAAAGCCACTAACAGTTTTCAACTGAACAATGTTAAATTAAATACAGTTAAAAAACCAAATTAAAAATGTTAAACTTTTATAAATTGTAGAGTTGAAAGATTTAGATTCAGTTCCAAAAATATAAATCCACGTATCATTTTCAATGCTCTAAATTAAAGAATCAATCATTGAATTTAAAGATTTTCAAAATTATATCACTTTAAGCAATTTTAAGCTAGAAACATTCAAAATTGAACAGTTACATTTTTTTATAAACTGAACTGCTTCAAAATTTTAATTCAAAATCTTGAAAAATCTACACAATCTACACGTTGTTTTAAATTTTATCACATTTTAAATTATTTTTGAAATTTTTTCAGAACTTCTAAACGTCTTTTAAAATGATTCGAATTTTTTCTACATTTTATTTAAAATCCTGCCAAATTGAAAAAATTTCCTTAAAATCTTCCACATTCATTTTTTATAATTTTGTTAATCTTTCTAAATCTTTTTAAATATTCTCTTGAAAGTAATTTTTCAAAATAAAAAAAAATTCTCAATTTTCCTAGGATTCTTAAGGAAATGTTTTTTATTCTTTTGAAGCCTTTCACAAAGCTTAAAAGGTTTCTAAACTTTTTTGTTCGAAATCTGCAAAAATCTATATTTTGTGTTAAATTAGACCGTGGGGTATTCGCACTGAAATTTCGGTATGAATAGCCGGATTTTGTAGGTACAAAGCTCTTCAACTTACTCGAATTTTTTCTAAGAATAATAAGTGTTCAATTGTTATTTATACATCAAAATTCAACAATTTAACTTATAAATTAAGTTTTTTAAATAGAACATTTAAAAATGTAACGTTTAAAGTTTAGTTATTTTGTTTTTAGTTTTCAATATTTGATTTATAATTACTGATTTTAAATGAGCAGTCAGATATTTCTCAATATTAAGTAATTGTTCTTTTTCGTAATTAAAAAATTTCAAATTGAATGATTTAAAAATTGGAACATTTTAGACTGAAACAATATTTAAAATTTAATAAAAGCCTTTAATTATGAATGTATTATTTTAAAGTTATTTTAAAATTGAAAATATTTTATAAAGTTGCAACCATGCGTTTACATTTGTTTAACTAATCAGACTTTGCAATTAAAACAGTTTAATTTTTAACGTTAAAATCTGGAAATTCTAAAATTCTGAACTGATTCCGAATCGTCTTGTAAAATTAATTATTATTCACTTTTTAATCTTGAAATTACAGTTCAATTTTAAAAATCATGAATTAATTTATATTCACAGTTGATCAACTAAAAATATTTGTTAACCAAAATCTTCGATTTAAAAAGCTTCTAATTTTTAATTGTTTGTACGCCTAAGAATTAAAATCTGAAATGGAAATTTTGTAAAGTGAAAGATTTTCGAATTACGTATTATAAACTCAATGACATCATAATTGAAAAAGATAACAATTTAATTAATTATTTAAAAACCGGTTGAAATCAAAGTTGGACACATTTTTTTCTAAAAATTTGTAAAAGTCCAGGTCAAAAAATAAATTCACTGTCATTTCCTAGTTTTTCCCGGTCCCATAAAATTCCCGGTTTCCCGGTCCAGCGGCAACCCTGACAACTTTAATTTTTTGTTAAAATCTGTACTTTTTTGTAAAAAAATGTACAAAGTGTAACCAAAAAAACATAGTTAAATACAAGTAGCTAATTTTTTTCTTGTATTTTCTTGTAGAAAAGTAAAAAATTAACAATAATGTATACGTTTTTACAATTCAAAAATTTGTATAACTTTTTATTAATATTTTTTTTACTTTGTTGTAAAAATCTACAAGGTATTACAGAAAGCTACTGGATTTTACATTTTTTCAATGTTGGTGTTTAACGTCATAAAAACACTTTTAATTTTACGTAAATTATTGTAGAAAATTAAAAAATATATATATAAATTTTTACAAACAATACTTCTATCAACGTTTCGACTTGTACTTTACTGTCAATTTTTGTAGGATATGTAATAAACGAGATTCTACAAGAAACTACAATTTAAAAAAATATTACACTTACCAAGAATTTTTGCTATTATAATAAATCACACTGAAATGTAGTTCCATTATTGAAAATTGAACAATAATTGATTTTACAGAACGATTCTGAATCTGTTCAAAATTCAGCATGTTACAGATTTTAGCGTTAAAAATATAAATTTTTCAATTTGAAAGCCTCAGTATAGTTAACCAAATGTAAACCTTCGCTTGAAACTTTATAAACTATTCTTAATTTTAAAACATTTTCAAATTAATAGATTTATAATTAAAGGCTCTTATTGTATTCCAAATCCTATGCAAATATTGTTTTAATCTAAAATATTACATTTTTAATCACATTTTTTTTAATATTTAGCAATATTTTACTTTTTCATTTAAAGTGAGCAATTATAAATCAAATATTAAAAACTAAACAATTTTAAACTGAACTATTCAAAATAGAAAGTCTTGAATCGTTAATATTTCAGAGTGTTAAATTTAAACTTTTGAACGTTACCATTTTAATTGTTCTATTTAACAAATTTTTAATAAATGTAAGTGAAATTATTGAATTTTGATGCATAAATAACAATGGAACAATTATCAATTTGGAAAAAATTTGTTTTAGTTTAAGAGATATTTACAAGTTTTGAGAAAGTCCAAACTTCATTTAAAACTGGAAAATATTTTGAAAAATAAAAAACTAAATTTAGATTTCTGAAGGCTTCGAAATACATTTTTGAAGCTTTTCAATGATCTTTAAAGGTTTTAACAAAATAAAAAAAATTCTTAAGTTTGTTGGGAAAATTTAAAATGATTTTTTATTTTGAAAAATTAATTTTAAGAGAATATTTAAAAAGATTTAAAACAAACTTATTTGATTAATAAATGACAATTGAACAATTATTAATTTAGAAAATAATCGAGCAAGTTTAATATATATATTTGGAAGTTTTGAAAAGATTAAAAAATAATTAAAAACGTTAAAAGGTTTCAAGCCATTTAATACACAATGTCGATTTTTGAAGATATCAAACACAAAATTTATAATCTTTTTAAGCAATTTAAAAGTTTTTCAATGAATAAAAAATGTCTATCAAAATTCCTAGAAAAACTAACAATAATTTTTTTTGTTTGAAAAATTAATTTTAAAAGAATATTTAATAAGATTTCCAAAATTGTCAAAAAAGAATCTGGATGATTTTAAGGTAGTTTTTTATTTTTGCAGGATTTTAAAAAAATTGTAGGAAAAATTCGAGTTCCAAGATAATAATATTATTATTAGATTCCTGGACAATTTGTTAATGATTATTTTTTTAATAAATTATCAAGAGAATATTTAAAAAGATTTCAAAACATATTTTAATGTATAAATTGTATAAAAAAAAGATAAAACTTAAACTAAAAAGTTAAATTTCCAACAAAAAGATGAATTCCTAACGAAAAAATACAATAGTTGATATTTAAAAAAAGGAATCTGAACAAAATAGTCAAATTTTCAACAAAATAATTACATTTTCAACAAAATAGTTGAATTCTCAACTACAGAGACGAATTTTCAACAAAATAGTTAAATTTTTAAGCAGAGATGAACCTTCAACCAAAAAAATAAAATTTTAACAAAGTGGTTCCACTTTTACACAAGTAGTTGAATTTTCAATTCAAAAGGTAAGATTTTCAATTAAAAAAATTAATTTTCAACAAAAAAAGAATTAATTTTAAACTAAAAGGATGAATCTTCAAAAAAAAGAAAGTATTTTTTAATCAAGTAAATGAATTTTCTACCAAAAATATAAATTCTCAACGAATAATATAATTACAGATATTTCAACCGATAAAGATGACTTTTGAATAAAATTGTTGAATTTTCAACCTACAAAAATGAACTTTCAACCAAAGATCGATTTCATTTTCAACCAAATAATTGGATTTTTTTAGAAGAATTAAATTTTTAAACGAGAAAATATGAATTTTCAATCCAAAAGGATGAATTACCCGTCCAAATAGTCGAATGGTCAACAAAACAGTAGAATTTTCTGTCAAAAGGATGATTTTTTAAACAAAATACTTGAATTTTCAACAAAATAGTTGAATTTTTAACCAAATACTGAAATTTTCTACCTATAAAGATCAATTTTCAAACAAATAGTCGAATTTTGAATATAAAAATAATAAACTTTAAACAAAAACAGTTGAATTTTTAACACGAAAAGTTAAAATTTCGGGACGACTGAAACATCTCGAAAAATAAAATTCGCGACACTGTAAAATTCCCGAATAATAAAATTACGGAAAAATAAAATTCCTGAATTGGAAAATTCCCGAATTATAAAGTTCCTGAATAATAAAATTCCCGAACAATTTATAATATTACTGAATTGAAAAATTCCGAATTATAAAATATCCGAACTAGAAAATTCCCGAATATTAACAATTCAAATTTTGTTATAAATGAGAAAAACTTTTAATTGTAATATAATTTTAATTGTAATAACTTAATTAATTTTATAAATAAAAAAACTTAATTGTTTAAATTCGGAAATTTCATAATTCAGGAATTTTCTAGTTTGGCAATTTTCCGTCGGGAATTTTCGAATTCAGTAATATTATAAACTGTCGGGAATTTCATTATTCGACAATTTTTAAATTCGGTAAAAATTGTATTTTCAACAATGAGTACATTTTCAACAAAATAATTAAATTTTCAACAAAGTATATGAGTTTTCAACTAAAAAAGGTAAATTTTCACTGAAATAAAAAAAAATTTCAACAAAATAATTGAATTTTCAACCAATGCAAAGAATTTTCAATAAAAAAGTTAATGTTTAACCAAACAGTTGCAGTTTTAACCAAAAGAGGAAATTTCAACCAAAATGATTATTGTTCTTCCATTAAAAAAATAATAATAATAATAACCAGAATTTTAATCCAGTAAAATTTTCAACATATGACCTTTTATAAACAGAATAAAACAATTTCAAAAAAAAAAAAGAAAAATCTATTATCCTCCACAGTTATTTAAAGTGTTTTCCCTGACTTACGGGCACCCTGTACTACTAGTGCTGGATAATTCAGTCAAATTTCAACCAATTCCAATAAATAAAAGCTCATTACGAACAGAATTGAACTTATTTCCAATATATTAATCAATAAATTATTGTTGAAAGTGAAAAAAATCGGGCATAACTGGGAAACTTTGAAATATTTTCGATTGTAGCTTCGCTTTTTTTCACCGTGATAAAATGAACAATCTATCATTAAAAAGGTGTGTTTTCTACCTTCAAATAAAACGAAAAATTAGAAATCAAATAAAAAATGGCGGAGTTACGAATTATTACATACCCTGGTGGAAAAATTTTTACAAAAAAGTACAGAAAACTAAAACTGTTTTTACAGGAATCTATAAATAAATACAATAAATTACAGGAAAGTACAACTTTGTTCTAGTATTGAGACGAATTTTGTACTTTTTTTGTATTTTTATGTATATTGTTGTATTTTACTGTAGTTTTAATATTCTACAAGAATTTACAAAAAATTACAACTATAAGAATCTACAGGTATGTTTTACAGCCAAAAAGTTGTTCTTTTTCGACCTAGGATGACAAATATTTAGAATATTGCAGTGAGATAATTTTAAATTAAGATGCGATCATGTATACATGATCGCTATTACAAAAAAAGCTTCTATGTTTAAACTTTAAAGGAATGGTAGAATACTAAAAGACAATGATGAATAATCATTATTAAATAACAAAAAATCTTACATTTGAAGTTTTTTTCAAAATTTATAGCAATCGATTGGACACCATATATGTCATTTAAAATTATGTAACTGCAATGTTCTCAATATTTGTCATCCTAGGTCGAAAATGAAAAACTTTTTGACTGAAGATATAAATTGAATAATTGAGAAAGAACTGATTACGGCCATTGAAATTAAAGGGTTCGAACTCTTGCAGATAAAAAATTGTTCTAAAAATTGTTAGAAAAACTGAACCGCAAATTAAGACTACATACTTCTGAATTTTAATCTTTTAAAATTAAAGCTTAAAAAAATGTTAATTCAAACGCTCAATAATTTACGCGACTGAAATTTGTTAATTAAAAGCCAATTAAAATTAAATTATCAATTAAACTGCAAAATTTCAACTTTTATGCTTTTAATTTATAAATTTTCAAAATTATATCATTTTAAGCAATTTTAAGCTATAAAAATTAATTTATACATTAAAATTGGTTTTGAAGTCTTTTTAAATATTCTCTTAAAAATTTTGTTTAAAAAACTAATTTCAAAAATCTACAGGAATCTAATAATAATATTATTATCTTGGAACTCGAATTTTTCCTACAATTTTTTTAAAATCCTGCAAAAGTAAAAAAACTACCTTAAAATCATCCAGATTCTTCTTTGACAATTTTGGAAATCTTATTAAATATTCTTTTAAAATTAATTTTTCAAACAACAAAAATTATTGTTAGTTTTTCTAGGAATTTTGATAAACATTTTTTATTCATTTAAAACCTTTCAAATTGCTTAAAAATATTATAAATTTTGTGTTCGAAATCTTCAAAAATCTACATTTCTATATTAAATGGTTTAAAATCTTTTCACGTTTTAAATTATTTTGGAATCTTTTCAAAACTTCTAAATATATTTTAAACTTGCTCGATTATTTTCCAAATTAATAATTGTTTAATTGTCATTTATTAATCAACAAATTTTGTTGTAAATCTTTTTAAATATTCTCTTAAAATTACTTTTTCAAAATAAAAAATCATTTTAAATTTTCGCAGCAAACATAAGAATTTTTTTATTTTCTTAAAACCTTTAAAGACCCTTAAAAAGCTTCAAAATTTTATTGCAAAACCTTCAGAAATCTAAATTCAGTTTTTTATTTTTCAAAATATTTTCCAGTTTTAAATGAAGTTTTCATTTTCTCAAAACTTTTAAATATCTCTTAAACTAACTCAAATTTTTTCTAAATTGATAATTGTTCAATTGTTATTTATGCATCAAAATTCATTAATTTCAGTTACATTTATTAAAAATTTGTTAAATAGAACAATTAAAATTGTAACGTTCAAAGTTGAAATTTAACACTCTGAAATATTAACGATTCAAGACTTTCTATTTTAAATAGTTCATTTTAAAATGGTTTTATTTTTTAATATTTGATTTATAATTGCTCATTTTAAATAAAAAGTAAGATATTACTAAATATTCAAAAAAATGTCATCCTTAATTTAAAAATTTCAAATTAAATGGTTAAAAATGTAATATTTTAGATCTAAACAATATTTGAATAGGAGTTGGAATTGAATAAGAGCGTTTAATTATGAATCTATTAATTTGAAATTATTTTAAAATTAAGAATAGTTTCTAAAGTTTCAATCGAACGTTTACATTTTTTTAACTACTGAGGCTTTCAAATTGAAAAATTTCTATTTTTAACGTCAAAATCTGTAACTTGCTTAATTTTGAACAGATTCAGAATCGTCCTGTAAAATCAATTATTGTTCAATTTTCAATAATGGAACTACAGTTCAATGTGATTTATTATAATAGCAAAAATTCTTGGTAAAAGTGTTTTTTTTTTAATTGCAGTTTCTTGTAGAGACTTATATATTACATATCTTACAAAAGTTGACAGTAAAGTACAAGTCGAAACGTTGCAGCGGATTCTAGAAGTATTGTTTGCAAAAATTTATATTTTTTTGTAATTTTCTACAATAATTTACGTAAAATTAAAAGTGTTTTTATGAAGTCAAACACCCAAATTAAAAAAATGTGCAATCCTGTAGTTTTCTGTAATACCTTGTAGATTTTTACATTAAAGTAAAACAAATATAAATAAAAAGTTATACAAATTTTTGAATTGTGGAAACATATACTTCATTGTTAATTTTTTTACTTTTCTACAAGAAAATACAAGAAAAAAATTAGCGATTTGTATTTAATTGTATTTTATTGTTAAATTTTGAACATTTTTTTTACAAAAAAGTAAAAATTTTAACAAAAAATTACAGTTGCAGAAATGATGTACTTTTTTGTAAAAGTATTTCCCACCAAGTATGAGCAAAATTCTCGTACGGTTGTTGCAAAAAATATCGTGTGATACACATGCCCAAAGGTAATTTCTGACTAGTAAGCAATCACCTGTTTTGCGCACTTGTATCACAAATAGCTATAAGGATAAAAAATTTCATAGTTTCATACCTCTTGCGACTTCTGATCATAATTGACAGCCAATTCTTCAAGAGCTTGTAAGACTTCCTTGACTTCCTCTTTAGCGCTTTCATTTTCTTGCTGAATTCTGTTCATCTCTTGCTGCAAAAGCTCATAATCTCGTCGTGTGCTTGCAATAAGTTCTTCTTGCTCCTCCATCTGTTCCTTCAGTTTCTCAACGTATTGGGAATGCTGATTAATTTCCTCGTCTTTGTCGTCCAATTGCTGGTAAAGTCGCTCACGTTCCTCTTCGAGTTTTTGCCTCTCTTCATTAGATAGAGAGCCAGCCATGATACCACCTCCAGGCGTAGCAGGGATCGGACCATCGTCTTTTTTAACTGTCAAATTCACAAATTTTCTCATTATAATCACGATAGCTTCATTCTGGTGCTCTGAGTTTGACCGTTTAAACATTTAAACAAATCGAATAATTTCTACGTTTAACCGATTAGACACTTAGCCCGTAGAAAAGTTCATTCGATTAAACTTTCCATCACTTTCAACAAAATAGATGAATTTTTAACCAAATGGTTCAATTTTCAAACAAGAAGATTAAGTTTCTCCAAAAAAAGTCAAAACTTCAACCCAAAGTGGAATAAAAAAAAATTAATTAAAAAAAAATCAACAAAATAGTTCAACCATCAACCACAACCGATTAATAATAATCAAACAGTTGAATTTTTATCCAAAAAAGATGAAATTTCGTTCAAAAAAGATGAATTTTCAATCCAAAAGAGGCAAAATTTCAACTAAAAAAGATAAAGTTTACACTAAAACGAATTTTCAATCAAATAGTTACATTTTCAACTAATTTAACTTTTAACCAAATTTTCAACCACAAGATATTTTGATTTTATATCAATAACAGTTAAATTTAACCAAAAAAGAACGCATTTTCAAAAAATAGTTAAATTTGCAAGCAAAAAGATCAATTTGGATATAAATGATGAATATTCAACAACAAAATTAATTTTTAACAAAAAATGTATTTGATGTCTACCAATTTTTTTAAATTTTACATAAAAAAAGTTGAATTCAACCCAAAAAGACGAATTTTCAACAAAACATTTGAGTCTTTAATCAAAAAGGATAAAATTTGTAAATTTTCATCAAAATAATCAATAACAGTTAAACTCAACTAAAAAAAGAACGCATTTCCAACAAAATATTTATATTTGTAACCAAAGAGACAAATTTTCAACTACAACGATAAAACTTCAAAAAAAAAATTCATTTTCAACGAAAAATGTAACAGTTGATATTTCCGACTGAATTGTTTAAAATTTTCAAATAAAAACCAGTTCAATTCAACCAAAAAAGATTAAATTTTAACCAAATAGTTGAATCCTCAACCAAAAGAGACTAATTTTCAAGCAAACAATTGAATTTTTACCCATAAAATATTTTTCAAACAAGAATGAAAAAAGATTTTCACTAAATTGTTGAATTTTATACCAAAAAATTATTTAATTTGAAATAAAAAACAGTCGAATTCAACCAAAGAACACGATTTTTCAGCAAAATAGTTGAATCCTCAACAAAATACATGAATTTTCAACCAAATAGTTAAATTTTTAAATAGCAAAGATCAATTTTCAATTAAAAATGTAAATTTTAAACCAAAAATGGAAGTTATATTTTCTGTTTAAAAAAAAAAAACTGGTCAAATTTGCCACTCTAAAGATGAATTTTCATCTAAAATTATGAATCTTCACCAAAATATTGATTTTTAACAAAGAAGTTCAACTTTTAACCAAGTAATTGATTTTTCAAACATAAAAGATGAATTCTCAATGAAAAGTGTAATTGATGATATTTCAACCGAAAAGGATTTTAATTTAAATAGGTTTCTACCAAGAAACACAAATTTTCAACAGAATACATAAATGTTCAACTAAAGAAGAAAACTTTTTAACCAAATAGTTGAAATTTTAACTAAAAAAGATCAATTTTGAACTAGAAATGTAACAGTTAAATTTTTAGTTCAAAAAAGTTAATTTTCAACCAAAAAAGAAACGAATTTGCAATGAAATAGTTAAATTTTCAACCAAAAGTTACCAAAGAGATGAATCTTCAAGCAAAAAGATAAATTTTTAACAATGTATTTCAACTTTCAACCAAGTTGTTGAATTGTTTACACAAAAAATATGTCTTTTTAACAAAATAGTTGCATTTTCAATAAAATAATTAAAGTTTCAAGTAAATAGTACAATTTTCAACCAAAACAAAAACTTAAAAGAAAGAGATATTTTTGTTTAAAGGGGAAAAGAGGGGAATATGAGAATGACCAAGTGGTTCAAACAAAATAGTTGACTTCTGAAGCAAAGAAGATTAATTCTCAACTAAACAGTTGCATTTGTATCCAAAAAAGATGAAATTTCTACTAAAACATATGAATTTTTAAATCGAAAAGACAAATTTTCCAAACAAAAAAATTGAATTTTTATCTAAAAAAGAATTCAGTTTGACTTTTCAACAGCAATATATGAGTTTTAAGTAAGAAGTAAATTTTCTACGAAGATACTTGAATTTTCAAACCAAAAAGACGAATTTTTATCAAAACAGTTGAATTTTTAACCAAAAAGGATGACTTTTTAACAAAATTGTTGAATTTTCAATCAAACAGTTACATTTTGATCCAAGAAAGATTAAATTTCTAATAAAACAGATGAATTCTCAAGGAAAAATGTAATAGCTGATATTTCAACCAAATTTTTTTTTAATTTTAATCTAAAAACAGTTGAATTCAACTACAAAAAAAGTATTTTCAATAAGAGTTTAATGAAAAAAAAATTCCACCAAATTATAGAATTTTCAATCAAAAAGATCATTTTTCTACAAAAAAAAAAGACGAATTTTCAACAAATTACATAAATTTTCAACTAAATAGTCTGAACAATGGATATAATGCTAGTCCAAATTTTATTTTATATTTTTTCCATTTCTACCATTTTTTAACTAAATATTTGAACTTTTAAACTGAAAAAGATCCATTTTTAACAAAAAGAGGTGCAGTTAAATTTTCATTTAAGAGAATTAATTTTCAAAAATAAAAAATAAAATTTCTACAAAAAAAAAGTTTAATTTTGTATCAAATTGTTGAATTTTTAAGTCAAAAAGTCGAATTATCTACAAAACAGTTGAATTTTCAATCTGAGAATATGAATTTGCAACAAAGAAATAAATGTTCAACAAAAGAGTTAAATTTTCAGTTTAAAAAATTAATTTTTGACCAAAAATGAAAAAAAAATGAATTTTCAACTAAAGTTATGAATCTCCAACCAAAAAAATTAACTTTTAAAAAAGTAGTTCAACTTTTAACGAAGGAGTTGAACTTTCAACCTAAAAAGATGAATTTTCAACGAAAAATGTAATGGTTGATATTTCAATAAAAAATAATTTAATTAAAAATAAAAAAATAGTTGGATTTAACCAAAAAAAGGAATTTTCAACAAAATAGTTGATTCATTAACCAAATCAGATTAATTTTCAACAAAACAATTGCATTTTTACCAAAAAAGATGAATTTTCATCAAAATACATCAATTTTCAACCAAAAAATATGTTCATTTTAAATCAGTCGAGAGAGAAAAAAAATGAACAAAACTGTTCAAATTTCAAGCTAAAAAGTCGAATTTTCTACAAAACAGTTGAATTTTCAACCCGGAAATATTGACTAAAATATAAAATTTAACTAAAATGATTAATATGCAACTGTAAAAGTTGAATTTTCAGTTTGACAAATAAATTTTCAGTTTAACAAATTAATTTTTAACCAAAATTTTCTGCGAAATAATTGAATTTTCAACAAAACAGTAGAGTTTTGGATCAAAAAGAATGACTTTAACAAAATTATTGAATTTTGAAACAAACAGTTGCATTCTTACCCAAGAGAGATGAAATTTCTACTCAGATGAATTTTTAAATAAAAAAGCTAAATTTTCAAAAAAATTAGTCGAATTTTCATCCAAAAAATAATTCAGTTAATTTTTCATCAAAACGGTTAAATTTTCGACCAAAAAGGAAGACTTTTTAACAAAATTATTGAATTTTCAAGCAAACAGTTACATTCATATCAAAAAAAAAGATGAAATTTCTACTGAAGCAGATAAATTTTAAAAGAATAAAGTCAAATTTTCAAAAAAAATAGTTGGACTTTCATCCAAAAAAGATTTTAATTCATTTTTAAACACCAAAACATGCCTTATTCTCAAAAGGTAAATTTTCTACGAAATAGTAGAATTTTCAAGCAAAAAAATGGACTTTCTAATAAAATTGCTGAGTTTTCAAACAAATAATAAAATGTATAACTAAAAAAATAATCTTCAGGAGGAAGCAACAACAAAAAAAGAAATCGAAATAGAAGGCAAATAAATTACTATAAAGAATGTTATATCAGCGTTACTGGAAAACTTCATTTTAAAAATTCCCTAATTTTTCCCTGACCAATTTTTCATTTTCCCTGACCATTAATATTCAAAGACCAGAATCTTAAATTTGTAACATTTTTAACCTAATAGAATCTTTTACAAACGGAATAAAACAATTCCAAATTAAAATTGATAAATTTAAAATTTATTCTGCTTGACAGTTATTTAAACTTATAGAAATCCCCTGACTTTTGCAAGATTTTGTTTTTCTAAATCCCTGACTTTAAAAAAAATTGTTGTTGGCTAATTTCGTTTTTCACTCACCAGGTTTCTTTGGCGCGTAAAGTTAAATTCATATTAACTTTCTGTACAATTCCGTACACAGAATTTAATACTGGTATATTTTTCCTACACAAAACTTTTTCTACACAGAATATTTCCTACACACAATTTAATATTGTTATTTTTTTTCTACACAAAATATTTTCTACACAGAATTTAATATTTTTTAATACTGTTATATTGTTCCTACACAAAATATTTTCTACACATTATATTTCCTACACATAATTTAATACTGTTATATTTTTCCTACACAAAAGATTTTCTACACAGAATATTTCCTACACAGAAATAAATCGTAATTATTTTATCCTGAAAATATTTTTATAATATTGTACAAAAGTTATTCTGTCCAATATTTTTCCTACACAAAATATTTTCTACGCAGAATATGTATATTCTACACAGAATTAAATAGTAATATTTTACTATGAAGACATTCTAATGTAGATCCTACACAAAATAATATGATTATAATTTTACTTTAAATATTGTTGCTGCTATATGACGATTATTCTGAGTGAAGATATTCAACAGAGGCATATTTTACACAAAAATATTAAGCGTAAAACATATACTGTGTAGAAAATATTTTATGTAGGAAAAAGATTGAACAGAATAATTTTTTTCAAATTTCAAATTTATTTATTTTAAACAAAAAAAAGTAACTTTTATACGATAAATGATGACTTTTTAAAAAAATACTTAAATTTTCTACAAAATAAGTAAATTTTCTATAAAAGAATTAAATTTTCAACTAAATAATTGAATTTTAAACCTTAAAAGATACATTCTCAACAAAAAAGTGTAATAATTGATATTTCAACCAAAAAAGATGAAATTTCATTTTAAAAACATTTAAAAAAATGAATTTTAAAATTAAAAAGAAGAATTTTTAACATAAAGATTTTTCAGTCATGAAAGATAAAAAAAGTTCACCTAAATTGTTGAACCTTGAAGCCAAAAAATACGAATTTTCTGTACAAAAATTGAATTTTCAATCAGAAAATGAGAGTTTTCAGCAAATGTCTAGATATAATTTAGGCGAAAAATGTTGTCAAATAAAATGTTATTGTAGTTTGTGTCCTTTTCTCAAAAAGTTTATTTTTTAATTATTAATATATTTTTTGACAAGAGTGTATAACGAATTTGTAGATATTTTTTGGTTGATCAACTTTTGTCTTTTCATTTTTTTCGTACCTAGTGTCATTTTTCAAAAAATTTGATTTTTTTATTTTGAATGTTATTTTTTACGATTAAAACAAAAAATACGCGTCCTATCAAAAAAGGATTGATGACAAATTCAGATGAATTCTTACTCTTTTTTGGAAGAGCATTTTTTGTCTATTCATTTTTTTTCATAGCTTGTGTCGTTTGTCCACAAATTTAATTTTTTTCATTTTCAATGTTGTTTCTTTTACGAATAAAACAAAAACTACGTATCCTATCAAAAATTGATCAATAACAAATTTGTAGCTCTTTTTGTGTGAATAACTTTTGTCTTATAAATGTCTTAAATATTAAGCGTGAAACATATTCTCTGTAGAAAATATTTTACGTAGGAAAAATATTGGACAGAATAATTTTTTGTACAATATTTTAAAAATACTTTCAGGATAAAATACTTACTATTTATTTCTGTGTAAGATATATTATGTGCAGAAAATATTTTTCTGTAGGAAAAATATAACAGTATTAAACAATAATTAATTCTGTGTAGGAAATATTTTGTGTAGGAAAAATAAATAAAATTATTAAACAATATTAAATTCTGTGTAGGAACGGGTGTTACTCGAATGAAGCCCCCCCACCCGTACCAAAATCTCTCGATCTCAATAAGATGAGTCTCAATAAAAAAAAGAAGTTGAAAACGATGAAAAGTGTAACCGAATGAACTTTTCGACCGGATAATGCACTACCTTTTTTTCTCAGATACTTTGTAAATCAGGGTGGCGATTCGGCGGACGATTTCAAATTCCCGGTCATTTCCCGGTTTTCCCCGGTCAAGTTTTTCAATTTTCCCGGTCAACTCAAAGTAACATATTTATATTTGCCGCAAAACGCAAACATTTATTTTAATTCATGACGTTCGTTCTAAACATCTTTTAACACAACAGAGCAAAACGTTGCAAAATAAATGAATTTTGAAAAAAATACTTAAATTTTCAACTAAAAAATATCAATTTTTTACAAAAAAATGGAATAGTTAAACTTTCAGTTGAAGAAATTAATTTTCAACAAAAAAAACGGATTTTCAATAAAATAGTTCAATTTTCAACCAAAGTGATGAATTTTCAAATCAAATTATAAATCTTTATCTGGAATAGTTAAATTTTAAACCAAAAAGATAAATTTTCAAATAAAATGATGAACATTTAACTGGAACACTCGAATTTTCAACCAAAAAGACGAATTTTTAAAGAAGATTACATTTTAAA
>CAKNYM010049993.1:177146-196279 GCA_932195095.1 Andricus curvator | reverse complement strand
TAGTTTAATTTTATGCCAAAAAGATGAATTGTCAACCATAAAGTTTAGTTGTCTACAAAAATAGATGAATTTTCCACAAAGTACATACATTTTCAAACAAATAGTTTAATTATTAAATGAAAAATATCAATTTTCAACCAAATAGTTGAATTTTCATCAAAAAAAGATAAATTAATTTTTAACAAAAGTTTAACTTTTAACCCAGTAGTTGAATTTCTAACTAAAAAACGATGAATTCGCAGCGAACAATGTAAAAAAATTTCTATTATAATTCAGAAGTATTTCTTCTTTGAAATTCTACTTCTACTCTGAAAACTGCTTGAAGTACTTTTATTACCTAAAATTTAGAAGAGAGAACTTTCAAATTGTGACGAATTCTGACTTGAAAGAGGGATTTTTAAAAATTCCTTTTTTCTCAATCCGAATTATAATTCCTTTAAAAAATTCCCATTCCATGGAAAACATTCCCTGTTCCAAGTGAAATTATATTTCTTGAATTTTGCTATGATCAGAAGTAAATTCCCGGTTTTTAAATTAAATTCCCGGTCAATAAAATTCCACGTCATTTCCCGGTCTCCCGATCAAGTCGCCACCCTGTAAATTGATAACAATTTGGAACTTACCTTCAACCGGTGGAGCAATTGGAGTCGTGACATCTGGAGCTTCCTGAAGATTGACCTGTTCTTCTGGTTTAACAGTTTCACCTTGCCGCCATCGAGCCAATTCTGCTTCCAGCTTCTCCACTTTGCCTTTAAATCTAGCTGCTTTCTCCTTTTCCCGTTCGTAACGACGCTTCCATTCTTCTGCTGTAAGTTCCTCGTTGACACACACAACATTCTTAATAGTCTTGGCGCGTTTTCCTGAAATAAGTACAATTTAGTGAACCGAGAACATTTTTCAAAAAAACCTTTTTAAATGGTATCATCAAAAACATTAATAGGATCATTACCAAAATCTAGCGTAGATTTAGTTTCAGATTCGTTAAAACTAGCTGGCGAGCAGCAGATGATGATTGTTGTTCTAGCATTTCCACCCAACGATTCCTGCAAGATTCTAGTTAATTTAGAATCACGATAAGGTATGTGAGTTTTGTTTCCATCGGCTAGTGCCGAAATAACGTTGCCAAGTGCCGATAAAGATTTATTGATGTTTTTCGCTTCATCTAGGACAGTACCTTCGGCTCCGGTTTTCGATACCTGTAATATTTAGTCAAGATATCAACATACATTCAAGCTAAATAAATTCTTTTCTTACACGATCTAGGATCTAGTTACCTTTTCCGAACCAGCTAAATCCACGAGGTAGAGCTTTCCAGACAACTTTTTCTGATTTTCTAAGTTTTCTTGCTTCACGTTGATCAAAAAGACTGAATGAGACCGCGAACTGTGCTCATTCATGTTCGTCACAGCAATGTGACGATTCGATTTTCCTTCTTCTATCACTTCAAATACTTCGTCAGGACTAGAAACGAATCTTTCAGTTGCTCCTTTCACAAAAGGTACTCTATTTTTATCCTCGTGAACGCTGAGGTTGACTTTCGACACTACAAATAGAAACAGAAATATTGAGCATTTTTTAATCAACGACAGATTATGATAGGCATTCTTATTAAACGTTTAAGAATTATCAGGGTGTCTACTCAAATATGAGCCATAATAATTCAAACAAATTTTTATTTTATCTTCTTGAACTTAAAATTCAGTACATATTTAGGTAAAATTGATGTGGATACAATATTGAATTCAATTGAAACCACTTCAAATTAATAGCTTTTCGAATAAAAATATTGCACTTTCAACAAGATAAATGAATTTTTAAACAAATAGTTGAATTTTCCACCAAAAAGATTATTTTTCTACCAAAAGACGATTTTTAAAAAAATACATGAATTTTCAACTAAATAGTTGAATTTTGAACTAAAGAAGATCAATTTTCAATCAAAAATGGAACAGTTAAATTTTCAGTTAAAAAAATTAATTTTCCACAAAAAAAAACAACAAATTTTCAACTAAACTGATGAATCTTTAACTGAAATAGATTAATTTTAAACCAAACAGATGAATTTTTAACAAAAGAGTTTAACCTTCAACCAAGTAGTTTCATTTTCAACCCTAAAGATGAATTTTCAACAAAAAAGATAAATTTTCAAACAAGAAAATTAATTATCTACCAAATAAGACGATTTATCAACAAAATACATGAATTCTCAATCAAATAGTTGAATTTTCAACAAAAAAATACAATTTTTCAACCAAGAAGTTGAATTTTGAACTAAAAAAGATCAGTTTCCAACCAAAAATGGAATAGTTAAAAAATTATTTTAAAAAAATTTGCAACCAAAGTGATGATTTTTTATCTAAAATAATGAATCTTCAACTGGAATATATGAATTTTTAACAAAAGAGTTTAACTTCCAACCAAGTAGTTTTATTTTCAATCAAAAAGATGAATTTTCAACTAAAATGATGAATATTCAACTGGAATACTTAAACCAAAAATATGATTTTTCTACAAAATACATGAATTTTCAACTAAAAAAGACAAGTTTTCAACCAAAAAACATGTAAATTTTAAATGTAAAATGTTCAAAAAGTGTTTCAGTTAAAAAATTAATTTTTAACAAAAAAAACGAATTTTCAACAAAATAATTAAATTCTTAACCAAAGAGATTAATTTTCAATTCAAATGATGAAGCTTCAACTGAAATAGTTAAATTTTCAGTTAAAGAATCAAATTTTAACCAGAAACCGACTTTTCAATAAAAGAGTTAAATTTGCAACGAAAGCGATGAATTTTCAAATAAATAGTTGAATTCTCATCTAAAAAAGATCAATTTTCAACCAAAAATACAAACGTTTTTTTTTTCAAATACACAGTTGAATTTTCAACTAGAAAATATGAACTTTCGATTAAAATCATGAAATTTTTATAGGAATAGTTGAATTTTCAACCAAAAAGACGATATTTCAACAGAAAAATTAATTTTCAATTAAAAAAAAAAAGAAATTTTCTGCAAAATAGTTTCATTTTAAACTGAAATAGTTCAATTTTTAGTTTAAAAAAATTAATTTTCAAACAAAAAAAACGAACTTTCAACAAAAATATTAAATTTTCAGTAATCAAAAAAATTAATTTGCAACCAAAAAACAACCTTTCTACCAAATAGTTGAATTTTCAACCAAAATACATGAATTTCAAACTAAAAAAGATGAATTGTTAACAAAAAATTTAACAGTTAAATTTTCAGTTAAAAACAAATTTCAACAAAAAAAACCGTTTTTAACAAAATAGTTACATTTTAAAACAAAATGATGAATTTTAAACTAAACTGAAGACTCTTTAACTGGAACATTTGAATTTTCAACCAAGAAGATTAATTATCAACCAAAAAAGACGATAGTTAAAGAAAATTAATTTTTAAATAAAAAAAAAGAAGAAATTTTTGATAAAATATTTTAATTCTAAATTGAAATAGTTTAATTTTCAGTTAAAAAAAATTAATTAAAAAAAAAATAATAATTTTTAACAAAATTGTTAAATATTCACTTAAAAAAACGAACTTTCTACCAAATAATTGAATTTTCAACCAAAAAGATGAATTTTTAGCCACGAAGATTAATTTCTATGAAAAAGACGAAGTTTCAACAAATAATATGAATTTTAAATTAAAAAATATAAACTGTTGACCAAAAATTGAGCAGTTAAATTGTCAGTAAAAAAAATTAATGTTTAACCAAAGAGATGAATTTTAAACTAAAATGATTAATCTTCAACTGAAACAGTTGAACTTTCAACGAAGAAAATTAATTTTCAACCAAGAACATTAATTTTCAACAACAAAATTAATTTTCAACTAAAAAAAAAGAAGAAATTGTTGACGAAATAGTTCAATTTTAAACTGAAATAGTTCAATTTTCAATTTAAAGAAATTAATTTTAAAAAAAAAGAATTTGTAACAAAATTGTTAAATATTCACTAAAAAAACGAACTTTCTACCAAATAGTTGAATTTTCAACCAAAAAGATGAATTTTCAACAAGAAGATTATTTTCTATAAAAAAAGACGAATTTTAAACTAAAAAAGATAAATTATTAACCAAAAATTGAACAGTTACATTTTTAGTTAAAAAAATAATGTTCAATGAAAGTGATGAATTTTCAACTAAAATTATGGAATATTCAATTAGAATAGTTACATTTTCAGTTTAGAAAAAACAACTAATTTTCAATAAAATAGTTACATTTTAAAACAATATGATGAATTTTCAACTAAAATAATTAATCCTCAACTGAAATAGTTGAATTTCTAACAACAACAAATTAATTTTCAACCAAGAAGATCAAGATTCTACTAAAAAAGAAGAATTTAAACAAAATTGTTGAATTTTCAACCACAGAGATAAATTTTCAATTAAAATGATGAATCTTAAACCCAAAAAATGCATTTTTAACAAAAATGTAACATTCAAGCAAGTAGTTGAATTTTCAAGTAAAAAAGATGAATTGTCAACGAAAAATGTAGTAGTTCATATTTCAACCAAAAAAGATATCAATTTTTAATTAAAAAGAGAGAAAAAAATTGTAACAAAGTTGTTGAATTTTCAATCAAAAAGATCAATTTTCAACCAAGAACATAAATTTTCTACAAAAATGACGAATTTTCAACAAAATATATGAATTTTCAACCAAATAGTTAAATTTTTAGTTGAAAAAATTAATTTCCAACAACAAAAATCGAATTTTCAACAAAATAGTTAAATCTAGTAATATAAAGGTACTTTTACTAATAAAAACCATTGTTATTTAATTTTACATTGCCATTTCAAACAAATTAAAGAATGCTCTCGAAAAAATTCCGAGTTTAAAAAAATACCCTGACTTTAAAAAAAAATTCCCTGACATTTCCAGGTTTTTCCAGATATATTTGCAGCCTTACCGTCAAGTAAATCCCTGATTTTATCCATGTAAATTTCAAAGTATGAAACTTTAATGTGAAACTCCAAATTTTCTTCCATGCCGTAAATGTGCGTAAAAATATCGTTAACAATACGTGGAATAATGCCCTGTTTGTTGGGATCACCGATGACTCCCTCCATTGTATGAGTTTTTCCTGAATAAAAATATAGGTTTATTAATAAAAATATCAATAAATGCATCATAATTTTAATTACGGAACTATATTCATCTAAAAAAAACTTGAATAAGATTAAAATTACCTGAAGAGGTTTGCCCATAGGCAAATATAGTTCCATTATACCCAGCCAAAACATCTGAGACAATAGATTTTGCAGCTTCATTGTAGACTTTATCTTGGGTAGCATTCGGCTTGAATACTTTGTCAAAGAGATATACTTTTCCCTGGAAAAATATATTGTTTAATAGTTGCACAAGCCATAAGTGTTTACACTACTTTTTTTTAGAGCCAACAAGTTTTTGTTTCGGAATTAACAATGGATAATATATTGTGAAATATTATTATTTTTCACTTGATACTTAGTACAGGACTCGGACTCACTTCAGAGATAAAAAATAGTTTCAATTGTAGCATCAATTTTGGAAAATAGTAGCACGATTTTTTTTGAAAATAATAAACTTAAAATATATATCACGCAGACATCAGATAGACTAGGAATGCTTTCAAAAAAGTTCCATTCAATTAAAAAAAAATAACAAAAATTAAAAAAGAACATTTACAAAAAATTTAAAAAAAATAGAGAAATTTACATTTACTATAATAAAAATTGAACAAATTGAAAAAGAAACAGTTGAAAATTGTTAACTATTACAGGTTATCTACTAAAATACTGGAAAAAAATTATCTGACATTTCCAGTTTTGTTCCAGGTATCTCAACATTTTTCCAAGTATAATTTTCAATCAAAAGCGGAATATTTGAATCGCCAGTTAAAAAAATTAATTTAAATAAAAGAATTTTAAAAAATAGTTCAATTTTCAAAGTTGCGAATTTTCAACTAAAATCATGAATCTTTAACTGGAACAGTAGAATTAAAAAAAAAAAAATGTCAAATAAAATAATGAATCTTTAACGGGAATTGTCGAATTTTCAAAAGGAGTAGATTAGTTTTCCATCAAAAGACGAAATGTCAACAAATAATATGAATTTTAAATTAAAAAAGATAAACTCTTGACCAAAAATTGAACAGTTAAATTTTCAGTAAAAAAATTAAAGTTTAACCGAACAGATGAATTTTCAACAAAGAAAATTAATTTTCAACCAAAAACATTAGTTTTCAACAAAAAATACGATATTTCAACAAAAAAATTAATTAAAAAAAAAAGAATTTGTAACGAAATTGTTAAATATTCACTAAAAAAACGAACTTTATACCAAATAGTTGAATTTTCAACCAAAAAGATGAATTTTCAACCAAGAAGATTATTTTCTATCAAAAAAGACGAATTTTAAACTAAAAAAGATAAATTATTAACCAAAAATTGAACAGTTAAATTTTTAGTTACAAAAATTAATGTTCAACCAAAGTGATGAATTTTTAACTAAAATTATGGAATATTCAATTAGAATAGTTACATTTTCAGTTTAAAAAAAAAACAATTTTCAACAACAAAAATTAATTTTCAATAAAATAGTTACATTGTAAAACAAAATGATGAATTTTCAACTAAAATGATGAATCTTCAACTGGAATAGTTGAATTTCTAACAAACCAAAATTAATTTTCAACCAAGAAGATTAATATTCTACTAAAAAAGATGAATTTTTTAAAAAATGTCAATGAGAGAAGATAAATTTTCAACCACACATTGAATAGATACATTTTTAGTTTAAAAAATTTTTTTTTAACCAAAGAGATGAATTTTTAATTCAAATGATAGAATATTCAACTGGATTAGTTAAATATTAAGTTAAAAAATTAATTTTCAAACAAGTAGTAAAATTTGAAACTAAAAATATGAATTTTCAATTCATCTTTCACGGGAATAGTTGCATTTTTAACAACAAAATTAATTTTCAAATAAAATGATGAATCTGTAACAGAAACAGTTGAATATTCAACCAAAAAGATGAATTTTCAACCAAGAAACTTAATTTTCTAACAAAACATACGGATTTTCAACCAAATACATGAATTTTAAGCTACAGAAGATACATTTCCAACCAAAGAAATTAATTGTAAACTAAAACTATGGAATAGTTAAATTTTCAGTTATGAAAATTAATTGTAAAAAAAATTAATTTTCAACAAAATAATTCAAGTCTCAACTAGAATAGTTAGATTTTGAGTAAAAAAAAATTAATTTTCAACTAAAATAAAACGAACTTTCAGCGAAATAGTTAAATTTTCAATTAAAAAAGTGAATTTTTAATTAAAATTATGAATCATCAACCAAAAAATTAATTTTTAACAAATTAGTTGATATTTCAACAAAAAAATATTTTTATTTTAAATCGAAAACAGTTTAATTTTCAACCAATAATAGAATAATTAAATTTGTAGATAAAAAATTAATTTCAAACCAAAGAATATTTTAATTTTAAATCAAAAACAGTTGAATTCAACGAAAAAAGACAAATTTTCAACCAACAATACAATAATTAAATTTTTGGTTAAAAAAATGAATTTCCATAATAAAAAAATCAAATTTTCAACAAAATAAGTAAATTCAGTAATATAAAGCTACTTTTACTAATGAAAAAAAACATTGTTATTTAATTTTATATTAAAATTGAAGAAAAAAATTAAATTGTCTTATTTATACGCAATCTAAACTTATTCAATCTTTGTTGCGTTTTCAATTAAATTATTTTAAATATTAAACCTTTTAATGAAAAATTATACAATGTACAACTTGTTATATGACGCGATTTAAATTTAAAATTTTCTAATTCTCGAACAGAAAAATTTTAAAAATTTCAAATCTAAAATTTGTTCTAATTTCAAAGCTTTCTAATAAAAATATATTAAAATTAATATAAATATTAATTAATCAATAAAAATATTTCAAATCCTTTTAATTTTAAGTAAATTTCTACAATTTTGAAAATTCATTTCATTCTTCAAAATTGCCCAACTACTAAGGTTTTAAATTTGAAAATAAGCAATTTTTAATATTTCAATTTAAAATTGTTAAATTAACAAGGATTTAAATTACGAAAACTTGCATTACTATTAATTCTTTCAAATAGAAAAAAAAGTTAAAGATTATAGTTTTTGTAAATTTAACTTCCTGCAAAATCATGCAATTTCAATTTTCTTTCCCGCTTAATTTCAATTTCATTCTTTTTCAAACTCGAATCTTTTATGTGTAAATTCTTATGAATTGGAAAGGATTTCTAATTTGTACTATTTGCAAAACAGAAGACTTTGAATTTTGTGATATTATTAAAAAAATGAATGCATTTATTTGACATTGTTTATTGTTTAAGCCACTCACATTCAAACACTGTTAAATTTGGAACTTATTTATTTTAAAATTGGTCAATTCTGAGATTTTTAAATTTTGAAAAACAGCCACATTGTTAAATATAACAAATGTTATATTTGCCTATAATTGTTTATATAATACTGTTTATTTGATGTTAAAATTTGTGTTAATTAGAAAATTATTATATATTAAATAATTAAGTAGCTCGCTTTTTTAGATTCGATTGAACAAAAATTGCAATTTTTACCTAAAGCGACAAAAAATATCACATAACTAATATTACATAAACAATTACAGATTTCAACATTTTCTTCTAAAGTATTCTCAGATTTTTCTTTTAAAATTTTTCATATTTAACAATATGATTCTTTTCCCAGTTTTATAAACCATTTGAATGATTATTCGATTTTTACGTGTATTTAAAATTATACTTTGAAACAGTACCATGGATACCTGAACTTGTTTCAAAATAAAAAATTAAAAGTCGTATAATTTGCAATTTTAAGTGATAGGAATTGAATTTTTTTAAATAACAGTCAACAGTCAGTTTTATGTTTAAAGCGGTCAAAATTGAATAACATCAAATTCAAATTGTTTAAAATAGATTATTTACAATTAAAAGTGCTAAACTTTTTTTTTAATTTAACATAATTCAAGATTCTACAATTTGAAAATAATAGTCAATTTGAAATTGAAATATCCAAAATTGTATAGATTAATTAATTTAAAATTGTAAACTTTCAAAGTGGAAGCCATCAAAATGTAATACTTTATTTTCAGACTTAAAAACTTTGATAACAAATTTAAGTTTAAAAGTTTAAAATAATTAGTTTTGAGTTTTAAGTGCTTAATATTGTACAATTTACAATTTTAGTGGAAATTCAAAATTCAAGAATTTCAAGACCTTAAAATAAAAAATTTTCAGATTAAGGTTCTTAAAATTGAAACAATTTTAATTCTCATGCACACAATCTTAAGTGATTTCCATACTATTATTTATTAGAAACAGAAAATTAATTAATTGGATAATTTAAAATTGACCAATTTCAAACTCAAGGCGTTGAAATTGAACACTTTATTGTCAGGCTCTAAAACTGAAATAATTTAAGTTATAAGTATTTACTGAAAATACTGAAATACTGAAAAATGTATGAATTTAATCATTTAAAAACTGGCCAATTTCAAACTCAAAGCATTGAAACTGCAAATTTTTGGATTTCAAGTGATTGATCAATATTTTAAGAAATCTCAGAGGATGTTTAGAAATTTAAAAAATTTTTAATGGTATTTCAAATAATTTTAACAGGTTAATAAAAGTTTGAGGCATTTTAAATGATTTCAAGCATGGGCTTTCACGAGCTTTCAAAATGTTTCAATTCATTAGGACGGATTAAAAAAAGGGATTTTATGGGGTTTCAAAGAATGTTATAGGATTTCATGAATTCAAAAATTGATTCAAAATTTCAAATTTCAAAATTTGAAGAAATTTTTTAAAGGTTTAAAAGGTTTAAAAAGATTTCAAGAGTAATCAAACCCTCATTTAATACTAAGGCATAAGAATTTTAAGAAAAACAAATATTTTATCGTATTGTTTTTATAGGATTTGTAGCCAGTGAACCGTTAGTAGTCATTTCCTGATATATTGCCATATTTTAAGTATTAAAAGTTACAAGTAAAATGCTTAATTGATTAAAAAAAAAAAAGTATCTTTAACTAATTTAGCCCTTTTCAGTATTTTTAGTATTTAAATTATAGAAATATTCAGTTATCACGCGCGTGTTTGTTGGCTAGTAAATTTAAAACTTAACGGTATGTCTAGCCCCTTAAACTCTTAGTGATCAGATCTAAAAATGTATGAATATATTATTAACGAATGATGACATCATGCTCTTTTCCAAAAATTGAGCGCTGATTTAAACATTATAGAGACATAGCAATCTTTATAATATGCAAACATTTAAAAAATCGAGAATGTGGAAAACATATTGATGATGTTTGGCTAAAAAACAATTATAAAAAAAGAAAAGCAATTTTTAATCAAATTGTTGAATTTTCACTCTACAAAGATAAATTTTCAACCAAATGGTCAAATTTTCAAACAAAAAAGATTACATTTTAACCAATAACCAACAAAAAAGTTGCATTTTCAAGCCAAAAAGGCGAAGCTTAAACAAAATAGTTAAAAATTTAACAAAATAGTTAAATTGCCAACGATATAGATAAATTTTTAACCGAATTGTTGAATTTTCACTCTACAAAGATGAATTTTCAACCAAATGGTTGAATTTGCAAACAAAAAAGTTTAAGCTTCAACAAAAGAGTGTTAAATTGTCAAGCCAAAGAGACGAATTTATTAGAAAACAATTGAATTTTGAACTCGAAAAGTTGAATTTTCTATCTACGAATAATTTTCAACAAAAAAATGATTTTTTAATAAAGCCTTCACCCAAGTACAAGTTCAATTTTCAACAAATACTATAATAGCAGATATTTCAACCAAAAAAGATTTTAATTTTAAATTAAAAACAGTTTAATTCAACCAAAAAAACTAATTTTCGACTAAATAATTCATTTAAACAAACAAACAAAAAACGAATTTTTAACAGAATAGTTAAAAGTTCAATCAAAGAGTTAGATTTTTAACAAAATAGTCGAATTTTTAACCAAATAGTTGAATTTTTAACCAACAAAGATAAATTCTCAATAAAGAAGTTGATATTTCAACAAAAAAGATAACATTTCTACCAAAAGAGATGAAGTTTAAAACCAAAAAGACAAGTTTCAACCAAACATGGAAAAGCTAAATTTTCAGTACAATTTTAAGACAAAAGATGAATTTTCTGTAAAACAGATGAATTTTTAACTCAAAAATATGAATTTTCAACAACAAAAATTCATTTTCAACCAAACCGTTGCATTTAAAAAAATAGAGGAAATTTTAAACCATGCAGTCAAATTTTCCAATAATAAACACGTATTTTCGAAAAAATACTTGAATCGTCAACCAAAGAAGATTAATTTTCAACAAAACAGTTGCATTTTTATCCAAAAAGGATGAAATTTCTACTAAAACAGATAAATGATTTGAACCAAAGTGTTGAATGTTCAAGTAAAAAAGTGAATTAAAAAAAAAAGTAGTTGCATTATTAACAAAAAAAGATTAAAAAAGATGACATTTGAACTAAAATATATAAATTATCAGTTAAAAAAATTAATTTTTAACCAAACAGATGAATTTTTTACTAAGAAAAACCATTTTCAACCAAAAAACAAAGAATTTTTTACAAAATAATTTAGTTTTCAATTAGATATAAATTTTAAACACGAATAGTTCAACTTTCAGTTCAAAAATTTCATTTTCAACAAAAAAAAACGTATTTTCAACAAAATAGGTTATTTTTTAACCAAAAAGGACAATTTTCAATTGAAATATGTAGTTAAATTTTAAGTCAAGAGAGAAAAAAAAATTCAACCAAATTGCTGAATTTTTTTTACAAAAATAGTTGAATTTTCACCAAAAAGAAAAAATTTCAACTAAAAATGGAATAGAATTTTGAAACAAAGAAGATTAAACTTCATTCAAAATAGTTTCATTTTCAACCAAATAGTTGAATTTTCAAACCAAACAGAAGAATTTGTTTAAAGGCAGTTGAATTTTTCACCCAAAAAGTTAAATTTTCAACAAAATAATTAAATTTGTAAAACCATAGTTGAATTTTTAATCTTATAGTTGGATTTTCAACTAAAAAAGATCAATTTTCAACCAAAAATGGAAAAGGTTAATTTTCAGTACAGCTTCAAGCCACAAGATCGGTTTTCGGTAAAACAGTTGAATTTTCAACCAACAGTTGCATTTTTAACCAAAAGAGAGGAAATTTCAAACCAAGAAGATTGCTTTTCTACCAAAAATGACGAATTTTCACATAAAAAAGATAAAATTTCAACAAAAAATGAAAGAGTTACACTTTCAGTTCAAAAAATTAATTTTAAAGCAAAAAAAAAACGAATTTTCAACCAAATATTTAAATTTTTAGTCAAAGAGATGAACATTCAACTAAATTGATGAATCTTCAAAGGGAATAGATCAATTTCCAGTTAAAAAATTAATTTTCTACCAAAAAAGACAAATTTTCAACAAAAAAGGTTAACTTCCAACCAAAAACGAAAGTTGTATTTTCAGATTTAAAAATGAATTAAAAATTTTCAACAAAATAGTTGAATTTTTAACCAATTTGTTGAATTTTCAAAAAAAAAACTTCAACCAAAAACAGATGCGTTTTAAAGAAAAAAGATGACTTCAAAAAAATACTTGAATTTTCAACAAAATATTTGAATTTTTAACCAAATACTTGAATTTTCTACTTACATAGATGAATTTTCAACAAAATTTTAGAATTTTGAAACGAAAAAGATCAAAATTGATTTAAAATAGTTTCATTTTCAACCAAATAGTTGAATTTTCAAAACAAAAAGAAGTATTTGTTTATTGAATGTTCAATAAAGATGAATTCTGAACAGGAACTGTAATTGCTGATATTTCAACAACAAAAAACGAATTTGCTAAAGAAAGTTGAATTTTCAACCCTAACAGTTGCATTTTCAACCCGAAATGTTGCATTTCCAACAAAAAGATGAATTTTCAATAAAGAAGTTCAATTTTCTACCAAAAAATACGAATTTTCAACAAAATACCTGAATTTTCAAACAAACAGTTCAATTGTCCACAAAAAAAGATTAATTTTCAACCAAATAAGATTGTTCAATTAAGAAAGAAAAAAAAAGTTTCAACCAAATTGCTGAATTTTTTACAAGAATAGTTGAATTTTCATTTTAAAAAAAGATACATTTTCAAATAAAAATGAAATAGTTAAATTGTTAGTTAAAAAATTCATTTTCAACAACAAAAAAAGAATTTTTAACCGAAGAAATCAATTTTTAAGAAAATAGATGAATTTTTAACCAAATACTTCAATTATCAACCAGAAAGTTGAATTTTTTAACTAAGGAAAAACCATTTTTAATAAAAAAAGAACGAATTTCCAACAAAATAATTGAATTTTCAACCAAAGAGATTAATTTTCAACTGCATAGCTTAATCGTCAGTTTAGAAAACTCATTTCCAATAAAAAAACGAAATTGTCAAGAAAATAGTAAATTTTTTAACCAAGGACGTTAATTTTCGACTGGAATAGTTAAATTTTTTAGTTGAAAAAATTTAATTTTCAAACCAAAAAACGCATTTTCAACAAAACAGTTAATTTTTTAACCAAAGAGGAGAATTTTAAACAAAAAATATGAAATTTCTACCAAAAGAGATGAATTTTTAACGAAATAGTTGAATCCTCAACCAAAATAGATAATTTTTCAAGCAAACAGTTGTGTTTTTAATAAAAAAAATATTGAATTTCTACCAAAAGAATTGAATTTTCAACCAAGAACGATTTTTCAATTAAGATACAAAATTTCAACGAAATTGTTGAATTTTCGACACAAAAAGAGGAATTACGATCAATCATTTTTCATGTATCCTGTCAATTAATATTTGAAGACCAGAAACTTTATCTTCCAATATTTTTAACATAGAATCTAAAATTAATCTTTTCAACTTATCCTCGATGGTTATTTAAAAAGGCTCTTATCGAAATTCCATGAATTTGCAACATTTTTTTTCAAAATCCCTGAACTTTTCAAAATATTTGTTAACGGAAAGTGAAGAAATAGTAGCAAAAAGACAAATTTTCATCAAAGTACATAAATTGTCAACTAAAAAAGATCAATTTTCAAACAAAAATGAAAAAGGTTAATTTTCAGTACAGTTTCAAGCCAAAAGATCAGTTTTCTGTAAAACAGTTGAATTTTCAACCAACAGTTGCATTTGTAACCAAAAGAGAGGAAATTTCAAACCAAGAAGATTGCTTTTCTACCAAAAAATACAAATTTTCAACTAAAAAAGGTCAACTTCCAACCAAAAACGAAAGTTGCATTTTCAGATTTAAAAATGAATTAAAAATTTTCAACACAATAGTTGAATTTTTAACCAATTTGTTGAATTTTCCAACAAAAAAGATTAAACTTCAACCAAAAACAGTTGCGTTTTAAAGAAAAAAAGATGACTTCAAAAAAAGTACTTGAATTTTCAACAAAATAGTTGAATTTTTAACCAAATACTTGAATTTTCTACTTACATAGATGAATTTTCAACAAAATTTTAGAATTTTGAAACGAAAAAGATTAAAATTGATTAAAAATAGTTTCATTTTCAACCAAATAGTTGAATTTTCAAAACAAAAAGAAGAATTTCTTTGTTGAATTTTCAACCCGAAAAGTTGAATTTTCAATAAAGATGAATTCTGAACAGAAAATGTAATTTCTGGTATTTCAACAACAAAAAACGAATTTGTTAAAAGAAAGTTGAATTTTCAACAAAAAGATGAATTTTCAATAACGAAGTTTAATTTTCTACCAAAAAATACGAATTTTCAAACAAACAGTTCAATTGTCAACTAAAAAAGATTAATTTTCAACCAAAAAGGATTTTTCAATCAAGAAAGAAAAAAAGGTTTCAACCAAATTGCTGAATTTTTTACAAGAAGAGTTGAGTTTTCATTTTAAAAAAAGATACATTTTCAATTTTTTAATAAAATAGATGAACTTTTAACCAAATACTTCAATTATCAACCAGAAAGTTGAATTTTCAACTAAGGAAAAACAATTTTGAATCAAAAAATTATGGATCTTCGACCAAAAAAAATTCATTTTTAACAAAGAAGTTCAACTTTCAACCAATTAGTTGAATTTTCAGCAACAAAAAAATGAATTCACAGCGAAAAATGTAACAGTTGATACTGCAACCAAAAAACATGAAATTTCTACCAAAGGAGATGAACTTTTAACGAAATAGTTGAATCCTCAAACAAAATGGATAAATTTCCAAGCAAACAGTTGTGTTTTTAATGAAAAAAAGATTGAATTTCTACTAAAAGAGTTGAATTTTCAACCGAGAGCGATTTTTCATTCAAGAAAGAAACAACATTTCCACGAAATTGTGGAATTTTCTACAAAACAGTTGAATTTTCGAGCCAAAAAGAGGAATTACTATCAAGAATTTTTCATTTATCCTGTCAATTAATATTTGAAGACCAGAAACTTCATCTTCCAATATTTTTAACATAGAATCTTTTAGAAACAGAATAAAACAATTTCAATTAAAATTACCTTTTTTAACTTATCCTCGATAGTTATTGAAAAAGGCTCTTATAGAAACTTCATGAATTCGCAACATTTTTTTTTAAATCCCTGACATTTTTTGAACAATAAAATTCCCTCACCTTTTCGAAAATATTTATAAAGGAAAGTGAAGAAATAGTGGCACTTCTTCAAAATAGTAGCAAAATAGTGACATCGTAAAAAAAAGTGTCAATAGTGGCGTGAGTCGGAGCCCTGATAATAATAAATTAAAAACGTTGGCATGTCTAATCCCCGTAAAGTGTAAAGTGATCAGCTCTAAAAATGTATGACTATATTATTAACGCAGGATGACGTCATGCTCTTTTCCAAAAATTCATTACAGATTCAAACAGTATACAGAAAGTACAAATCTTTACGATAATACGCAAACATTGAAAAAAAATCGAAAATGAACTACTGTATTGTTAATGAAATAGAATGCTTATGATGTAGAACAATGATTTGACTGAAAAAAAATGAAATTGATAAAAAAAAGCAGAGCAGACATGCTGTGGACAGCTGTCAGCTGAGCGCTTTCGGGGAGAATCAGAAATAAAAAATGATTGTATCATTGACAACTACATACCCCGATAGAAATACAATTTTCGTCGCCACCGGAGGGAAACTTGACAACGAACTTGGAGCCAGCCTTTTCCTCAGAATCATTCAATGACCGAAATGATTTTATTGAATCTCCAACGATTCAGAGGGATTTAACCAGTTTTTTTAAAGAATTTTAATGAATAAGTTAAATTAAATTTCAGATTAAAATTTAAACATTCCAAATTTATTTATTTCAACCAAAAACGATGACTTTTCTATCATAAAAGATTAATTTCCAATCCAAAAAGTCGAATTTTCAACAAAACATTTGAATTTTCGACCAAAGAATACGACTTTGTAACTAAATAATTAACATTTCAACAAAATAATCATATTTTCAACAAAATAGTTTAAATTTAACCAAATTGTTAAATTTTCCTTCGACAAAGATGAATTTTCAATAAAAAAAGATTGAAGTTCAACGAAAAAAGTTTCGTTTTGAACTAAATAATTGAATTCTTTAGAAGAAAGGGCTTCAAACAAAAAAAGATTAATTTTCAATCTCAAAGGATGAATTTTCGACCAAAAAATATGACCTTAATAAAATACTCGAATTTTCAAACAAAAAAGATTAAACTTCAAGCGAAAATAGTTGAATTTTCAAACAAATAGTTGCATTTTTCAACAACAACAAAAATTAATTTTCCATAAAAAGATGAATTCCCAACCAAAAATCTAATAGTAGGTACACTAAACAAAACAAAAATTTCGAACAAAATTGTCAACAAATTCCACCAAAGAGATAAATTTTCAACAAAGTAATTAAATTTGTAAAACCATAGTGAAATTTTTCATCTAATAGTTGAATTTTCAATCTACAAGGATAAATTCTCAACAAAAAAATGTAATAGTTGATATTTCAACCAAAAAAGATCAAATTTCTACGGAAAGAGCTAAGTTTTAAAACCAAAAAGACAAATTTTCATCAACGTACATAAATTGTCAATTAAAAAAGATCGATTTGGAATTTTTTTGAATTTTCAAGCAACAGTTGCATTTTTAACCAAAAGAGAGGAAATTTCAAACCAAGAAGATTGCTTTTCAACCAAAAATGAAAGAGATACACTTTCAGTCCAAAAAATTAATTTTAAAGCAAAAAAAAACGAATTTTCAACCAAATATTTAAATTTTTAGTCAAAGAGATGAACATTGAACTAAATTGATGAATCTTCAACAGGAATAGTTCAATTTCCAGTTAAAAAATTAATTTTCTACCAAAAAAGACAAATTGACAACTAAAAAAGCTCAACTTCCAACCAAAAATGAAAGTTGCATTTTCAGACTAAATAATTAATTTAAAAAAAAAAACGAATTTTCAACAAAATAGTTGAATTTTTAAACAATTTGTTGAATTTTCAAACAGAAAAGATTTTTTCAATTTTTCAACCAAAAACAATTGCGTTTTGAAGAAAAAAAGATGACTTCAAAAAAATACTTGAATTTTCAACAAAAGAGTTGAATTTTGAACCAAATACTTGAATTTTCTACTTACATAGATGAATTTTGAAACAAAAAAGATTAAACTTTATTAAAAATAGTTTCATTTTCAACCAAATAGTTGAATTGTCAAAACAAAAAGAAGAATTTGTTTAAAGACAGTTAAATTTTCAACCCAAAAAGTTGAATTTTCAACAATAATGAATTCTCAACAGAAAATGTAATTGCTGATATTTCAACAAGAAAAAACGAATTTGTTAAAAGAAAGTTGAAGTTTCAACCGAAAAGTTGAAGTCGCAACCGAAAAGTTGCATTTTCAACAATAGGATGAATTTTCAATACAGAAGTTTAATTTTCTACCAAAAAATACGACTTTTCAACAAAATACATGAATTTTCAAACAAAAAGTTCAATTGTCAACTAAAAATGATTAATTGCCAACCAAAAAGGATTTTTCAATTAAGAAAGGAAAAAAGTTTCAACCAAATTGCTGCATTTTTTACAAGAATAGTTAAATTTTCATTTTAAATAAAGATAAATTTTCAAATAAAAATGAAATAGTTAAATTTTTAGTTAAAAAAAAAAGAATTTTTAACCAAAGAAATAAATTTTTAACAAAACAGATGAATTTTTAACCAAATACTTCAATTATCAATCAGAAAGTTGAATTTTCAACTGAGGAAAAACATTTTTTAATCAAAAAACAACGAATTTCCAACAAAATAATTAAATTTTTAACCAAAGAGATTAATTTTCAACTGCATAGCTTAATTGTCAGTTTAGAAAATTCATTTCCAATAAAAAAGAATGAAATTTTCAAGAAAATAGTAAATTTTTTAACCAAGGAGGTGAATTTTCGACTGGAATAGTTAAATTTTTATTTGAAAAAAAATTAATTTTCAACCAAGAAAAAAAACGAATTTTCAACAAAATAGATAAGTTTTCAACTAAAGAGTTGAATTTTCAACTAAAATTATCAATCTTCAACCAAAAAAATTAATTTTTAACAAAATACTTCAACTTTCAACCAATTAATTGAATTTTCAACCAAAAAAAGATGAATTTCCAACGAAAAATGTGACTGTTGATATACTTAAACCAAAGCACATTAATTTTTAACCAAACAGTTGCATTCTTAACCAAAAAATATGAATTTTCGACCCAATAAGAGGAATTACTATCAATAATTTTTCATTTATCCTGTCAATTAATATTTGAAGACCAGAAACTTTACCTTCTAATATTTTTAACATAGAATCTTTAAAAAACAGAATAAAACAATTTCAATTAAAATTACTTTGTTTAACTTATCCTCGATAGTTATTTAAAAAGGCTCTTATAGAAAATCCCTGAATTTGCAACTTTTTTTTCAAAATCCCCGAACTTTTCAAAATATTTGTTAACGGAAATTGAATAAATAGTGGCACTTCTTCAAAATAGTAGCAAAATAGTGACATCGTAA